>MJUU01059083.1:48673-63869 GCA_002080025.1 Modiolus philippinarum | reverse complement strand
GCCAATTGAAACCAAACTTGGCCACAATAGTCCTTAGATGGTCCCCTGCAAAAAAGTTGTTTTTCAGATCTGTGCTATATCCAAGGTGGCCGTCAGCAGGGATCATAGTTTTAACATTGGACCCATACGGAAAACACTTCTGAAACTTTTCAGCCAATTGGAACCAAACTTGGCCACAATAGTTTTAGGTTGCGGCCCTGCAAAAGAGTTATTTTCAGGTCTTTGCTTAATGCAAGATGTCTGCCAGCGGGGAACAATTTTAACATTTGACCCATTGGGAAAACATTAAATATCTTCTCCTGAAATTACATAGCCAATAGTGAAAAAATACTTGGTCACAATGGGCCATAGTTGTTCCGGTTTGAAAAATTTGCCTGGCTTGTCTGCATGGCATTCAAGATGGCCCCAGTGGGGAACATAGTTTAACCTTGAGACCTAACGGAAGCCTATCGGAAAGCATTTAAAGATGTTCTCCTCTGAAAATATTTAGTCAATTGGAACCAAAATTAGACTCACTGGTCCCCTTCAAGAAAGGTGACAGTAGAACTGCACCCCATCCAAAATAGCTGCCAGTCTGGAATATAGTTTAACTTAAGATAATATAACATCAATGTCTATTAACAAATTTGAAAATAATGCCCTTAAAACATTTGGATTATTTTAACTGCATAAATCAGCCGTGGCCCAGGTGAGCAATACAGGCTCCTGAGAGCCTCTTGTTTTATTTTTAGTACGATTTTGATGCAGTTTTTTTCAAAGGAATTAACATAGCGCTCTACTATCAGATTTTTGGTAACTTGTTTCCTTACCCAGCTATGAGGGCCGAAGGGGGCCAAAATTGCAAATTTTTATTTTTCATCGGATTTCGATGGGATTTTTTTCTTTGGATTCCTCTTAATGTTAGCTCTCAATGATATGTCAACGAAATTAGTGTAGCTCTTACCGTTTCTGAGCTATAAGGGTTCGAAGGGGCCAAAACTAAGAATTTGCTGATTGCCTTAAATTTTTATTTTTCGTCGGATTTCAATGGGATTTTTTTCTTTGGATTCCTCTTGATACAAGCTTTCAGGTGTATGTCAATGGATTTGATGTTGCTCTTACCATTTCCGAGCTTAAAGGGTTCCAAGGGGCCCAAACTACAAATTTGCAGATTACCTAAAATTTTTAGTTTTCATCGGATTTCCATGGGATTTTTTTTCATTGGATTCCTTTTGATACAAGTTTTCAGAGGTATGTCAACAGATTTGGCGTAGTTCTTACCCTTTTCGAGCTATTAGGGGTCGAAGGGGCCAAAACTGCAAATTTGCAGATTACCTGAAATTTTTATTTTTCATCTGATTTCGATGGGATTTTTTTCTTTGGATTCCTCTTGATATTAGCTTTAAGCGTTTCCGAGCTATAGAGGGTTAAAGAGGAATCATAAGGAGTCATAAGCGCTAATTTTTATTTTCCGTAGTTTGTGTCCGGCTAATTACTGGGTCAATCTCCTTATTGCGTCCATCTAATTATTGTGTCAAGCTCTTTAGTATGTCCATTCTCGCTTTAAATTACACTTTTTCAAATTTCAGTGGTTGACATGCTGGGGTCGTATCATGCTGCGCTCGGCGTAGCCCTTTATTGTACATAATGCAACTTCAGAGTACGGTGTTTGTACCCAGAAGTTTCCAAATTGAATGAACTTTAAAGACCCTTTTACAAATACATTCCTGATATAATATGCAATTCATGACAAGATGTACATAAGATGTAAATCAAAAAGATGCTAAAAATGGATATTAATAACAATCTGTTTATGTGTATAAAAAAAATTCCTAACTTGTTACCTCCTAATACATTATAAATCATTTATGTTCAAGTATTTTAATTCTCAGCTCTTTATATATGGACATGGACAAAAATTTGCACAAATTTATTGCAATGAATACTGTAAGACAGAAAATTTTTGGGATGTCTTTTCAGCTTTTGCCATCACTTGGCATCCATCGTCCGTCAAGGGTCTGTCGTAAACTTTTCATTCAAAGATCTTCTGCTAACCATGGAGCCTATTGGAACCAAATTTGGTAACAATAGTCCTTGAGTGGTCCCCTTTAAAAATTGTATCCAACAGGTCTGTAACTCATCCAAGATGGCCGCCAGTGGGGAACATAGTTTTAACATTGGACCCTATAGAAAAACACATTCAAAGATCTTCTTCTCAGAAACTACCAGCCCAATTATAATCAAACTTAGTTACAATCGTCTTTAGATGGTCCCATCCAAAAAAGATATCCTGCAGGTCCCTACCTCATCCAAGATGACCGCCAGATGGGAAGATAGTTTTAACATTGGACCCTATGGAAAACACATTCAAAGATCTTCTCAGAAACTACTAGTCCAATAAGAACCAAACATAGTCACAAGGGTCCTTAGATGGTCCCATCCAAAAAAGGTATCTCACAGGTCTTTACCTCATGCAAGATGGCTGCCAGCGTGGAACATAGGATTAAAATAGGACCCTATGGAAACCATGGAGCCTATTGGAACCAAATTTGGTAACAATAGTCCTTGAGTGGTCCCCTTTAAAAATTGTATCCGGCAGGTCTGTAACTCATCCAAGATGGCCACCAGTGGGGAACATAGTTTTAACATTGGACCCTATGGAAAAACACATTCAAAGATCTTCTTCTCTGAAACTACAAGTCCAATAAGAACTAAACATAGTCACAATGGTCCTAAGTTGGTCCCTTCCAAAAAAGGTATCTGACAGGTCCATAGCTCATCCAAGATGGCTGCCAGCGGGGAACATAGTTTTAACATTGGACCCAATGGGAAAAGACATTCAAAGGTCTTCTTCTCAGAAACTACCAGTCCAATTAGAACCAAACTTAGTCACAATGGTCTTTATATGGTCCTTTCCAAAAAGGTATCCAACAGGTCTGTGTCTCATCCAAGATAGCTGCCAGTGGAGAACATAGTTTTAACATTGGACTGCATGGGAAAAACTCATTCAAAGATCTCCAAGGTGGCCTCAGCAGGGAACATTGTTTAACAATCTATTGCAATGCTATTCATCTGTCTATGTCAGCCATGGTCCAAGTGAGAGATAAAGGCTCTTGAAAGCCTCTTGTTTGTGGTTTTTAAAACAAATTTTATTTCACAGTGTCTTGAATTTGGGTTCCCAGTCAAACTACTGAATGAATAATCCAATTGGATAAAAATATCTTTGATAGTAGTTTTATTTTATTTTTTGTGCTTCATCACTTAACTCCAAAATATTATGGAAAAACCTCTAAATTTCTATCCATCCTTTTCAATTTATTTTCGTTACATTTAAAGGGCAGATTATTGATATCATTGCTCTTGTTTCATAAGGGAAACATATAATTTGGGAAAGCAACATACACATTTTTAGCTCACCTGGCCTAAAAGGCCAAGTGAGCTTTTGCCATCACTTTGCGTCTGTCGTCCGTCCGTCCGTCAACAATTTCAAAAATCTTCTCCTCTGAAACTGCTGGGCGAATTGTAACCAAACTTGGCCTGAATCATCACCAGGGTATGCAGTTTCAAATTTGTGTTCAATTAGTCCGAGGGTCAAACAACATGGCTGCTGTTACTAAAAATAGAACAAAGCGGTAAATTGCTGTATTTTGCAAATAACTCGAAAACCGTTACAGATATCAAAAATCTGACAGGAGTAAAAATGATCAGCATGGCAAGATCTACCAGCCCTGCAATTTTGAAGAAAATCTGAAAACCCGTCTTAGAGTTATTGCCCTTTTTCCGTAAAATTTTCAAAATTTTGATATTTTTTATTTTTTATCAAAAAAACTGTAACAGATAGAGGTCAACTTTTAATTGATAAAATGTTCAGCATATCAAGATCTATCCACCCTGAAATTTTAAAGAAAATCAGAAACCCTTTGTAGGAGTTATTGCCCTTTTTTCACCAAATTTTTAAATTTTTTTTTATTTTTTGTCTTTTATTTCCAAAACTATAGAAGATGAAGGTTAAGTGTAAATTGATGAAATGTTTGCCATGCTGTGGCGACTTCAAAACTGGTGTTGAAAATTGTTTGTTGATCACCATTTTTAAAATGGCCGCCAAAAAAAGGCGGGAAAATGCAACATTGTCCGATTTCAATAAAAATTGGTTTCCAAATAGATATTGATGTTGCGACTACAAAACTGGTGTTGAAAATTTTTCTTTGATCGCCATTTCAAAATGGCCGCCAAAAAAGGCGGGAAAATTCAACATTGTCTGATTTCAATGAAATTTGGTTTCCAAATAGGTATTGATGTGGCAACTTCAAAACTGATGTTAAAAATTGTTCATTGACTGCAATTTTCAAAATGGCTGACAAAAAAGGCAGGAAAATTCAACATTGTCTGATTTCAATGAAATTTGGTTTCCTAATAGATATTGATGTTGCGACTTCAAAACCGGTGTTGAAAATTGTACATTGACCGCTATTTTCAAAATGACCACCAAATAAAGCGGGAAAATTCAACATTGTCTGGCTTCAATAAAATTTTGTTTCCAAATACATATTGATTTTGCGACTTTATGGTGTTAAAAATTGTTGTTGACTGCCATTTACATAATAATGTCTCAACTTCAAAACTGGTGTCAAAAGTGGTCCTTAGCAAGAATGTTTTTTGTCAAAAAAGTTCAACAAAGACATATAGTAAAACATGATCAGGCTTTAAATACAGTTCAAAAATTGGTTGAGTTTGAGCTACCAAAGTTAGAGAGACTGAAGTTTAACTGTATAACTTACAATGTTAGCTTGATTGTGGCAAATGTAAACCAGGTGAGCGATACAGGCTCCTGGGAGCCTCTGGTTTTTATCCTTTGCCTGTCTGTATGTGGAAAAAATAACTTTGGATCTATTTTATTATAGGTATATGTAAGTTGTCCCACATGGGAAAGCCATGACAGGTCTGCGGCTTGGCAAATAATGAAAGAAAACCTTTGTGGTACGTTGGAGGCCCGACAGAGCTTGTTGTATGGAACACCCGAGATATATACAGGTGTGAGATGGTGGAATCCTTGGTATTTTTCCAAAGTAGAACCTGGAGGACTGTTTGGTGTTAAACCAAAACATGGAATGTCTTTGATATATAGTCCAGGTATAGTATATACATTTACTTACTAGTCCACTGTCTTTGTATGGGTCAGAGTAAAACCTTGAGGACTATTTTGTGTTAAATTTGGTATACAAAAAATTCTAACTTGTAGAAAGAATAACGTCATATTTATTATGTCATTCATTAGGTCTTGAAATAGTCGTGGTTCGTTCTGTACGATTATTTTTGCTTAGGGCTATTCCATTAAAATGGATGTGGGTGGGTAGGAAGGGATTTTATAAGTACCCCCACAACCAACAAACTGTTTTTAGATAATTTTACATAAAACTAATGGGAACATGCTAAGAATGACCTACGACCCATGTCCGGTCATTAAACTTCCCTTCCTACACCCCCCCCCCACATCCATTTTAATGGAATAGACCTTAGATGTTTGCATTAATTTTTGCAAGGATAGATCTGTTATATAGCTTAAGCTGGTATTTTGCATCATTGATCAAAAACACATACTGACAGACAAACCGATTGACCAAAAAAAATAATTAGCAGATAAGTTTAGCAAGGACGGAGTTTCACTGTTGATCTTAAAGGAGGATTATAAGCGTAAATAGCAGATTATTTAGCAAGGATTGAGCTTCATTGTTGATCTTTAATGAGAATTGTAAGCGTAGTTTCATTCCTGGTGTATATGTTCCGAATTTTGTTGATTTCTACTCACAAGGAATAAAGACACTAGTGCATTTTATTATGTCGGATATAATTCCCTAGGGTATTTCGCTTGTGGATTAAGTACCCTACGGTAGTAATGTATTTCGGAATGAATGTTTGTGGCAGAATAAAGACACTGTTACAGGATCACTGAAATGAAGCACCCATTTATTTTTACATTCGTAACAAAAGCTAGACATGTTTTTAGTTGAACTTCTGATGACCACATGAATTTAGTGGAACTGAGATCCTTGCAAAATTGCCAGCTTTATATTATTATGACCACATGAATTTAGTGGAAATGAGATCCTTGCAAAATTGCCAGCTTTATATTATTTAAGAGTTATATAAAAACCTGCAATAAAATTTATTATTTACTACAGCAGTACAAATTTTTAAGCTGCATACATATCGTGTACTGAAAAGATACCAGATCTTACTATAGATCAGTTTGCACCATCAAAATTTTGATACTAGATTATACAAAGCATGTGGAGACCATTAACCCTTAGACTGATACACATGACAATTGTCGTTTTTGAGACTCTCTGTGCATTGTTGTCACTGACGACGCGCCATACATGCAAAGGTCATCGTGTTGGTGTTCATTTTAAACATTAGATCTCTGGCTACAATTTCAGACAAGTTTATAACTGCATTGAAGGGTTTTAGTTCCCTTTTTGCTTGAAAAGTAAGCACTTGAAGAAGAAGATATAAAAAATGTCATATTTTGGTGGGGTAGGCTACCCATTGTCACCTGTAAGCCAAAAACTACAAACCCCATTGGGACAAAATTGATGTACACATCTTGAATAAAGTGTCCTCTCTCAATTTTGACAGTGTGACTGTACTTGCGGTACTGTGGGCGCTCAAAGCCGAAAATCATCAATTTGAAAATATGTCATATTTGATCATTTGGTTCTTTTAAAAAAAGTTTCATGGCAAAAAGGGGTGATGTTTGAGACTTTGTTGCTTGTCAGCAGTACTAAATTATTAAATTGAGATATTGTTTTACAGACAAAGAGAGTTTAATAACAGATGCTGGTAAATTGTTTGTATTAGACACATTACTACAAAGACTGAAGTCGGAAGGACATCGTGTACTGATATATTCTCAAATGACAAGGATGATAGATTTACTAGAGGTAAATAGTTAGGTTAAATCTTGATAACAGATGCTGGTAAATTGTTCGTATTGGACACATTACTACAAAGATTGAAGTCTGAAGGACATCGTGTACTGATATATTCTCAAATGACAAGGATGATAGATTTACTAGAGGTAAATAGTGAAATCTGTATAAAGAAAAGTTAATTTGCTTAACGTTCACGGGACTGTACCACAATCTTAATTTGACAACTGAACCACACTTGTATTGTCTTTTTTAAGCATTTTAAAGACACTGTAGCATCTTTCTACTTGTACTAAACAGAAAGATGCACACTATGTCCCATCCTGTTTTCAGTCAATTATCTGCTCACATGTAACACTTGTAATGATTTTACCTCTGATAAGTTGTTACATTTCATATATACATTTTTATTAACATATATGTGTTAGGAAAACAGGTAAATTTTCATTCAACAGAATAAACTTCATTATACAATGTAAGTTTTGTTTGTATTATGAAAGCATGCCACAAAAAGTTGCTGATGCACTATAGTCATCAGTCTGTCTGTATGTCTATCCATCTCTATGTTATCTAGTTACTATTCCAAACAATTCTAAGCATGTTTAATTTTTATTTATACCCCTCGCAAACAAAGTTTGGGGGGTATATAGGAATCACCCTGTCTGTCTGTCTGTCTGTCTGTCCGTCTGTCCACACTTCTCGTAAGCGCAACTCCTCTTAAACCACTTGAAGGATTTTGATGAAACTTTACACAAAGAAAGGACACTATATGGAGATGTGCATGAAGGAATATAATTATTGTGCGAAACCAGGAAGGGGAGATAATCTGACTTTGACTTTAAGTTGATTCCCTATTTATGGGTTACCCCGTAAGCGCAACTCCTCTTAAACCACTTAAAGGATTTTGATGAAACTTTACACAAAAGAAGGACACTATATGGAGATGTCCATGAAGGAATATAATTTTTGTCCAAAACCAGGAAGGGGAGATAATTGGACTTTGACGTTTCATTGATTCCCCATGTATGGGTTACCTCGTAAGCGCAACTCCTCTTAAACCACTNATGATTGTCCGAAACCAGGAAGGGGAGATACGGTAATTCGACTTTGACTTTTCGTTGATTCCCTCTGTATGGGTTACCTCGTAAGCGCAACTCCTCTTAAACCACTGGAAGGATTTTGATGAAACTTTACACAGTGGAAGGACACTATATGGAGATGTGCATGAAGAAATATAATTATTGTCTGAAACCAGGAAGGGGAGATACTCAGACTTTGACTTTTTGTTGATTCACCATGTATGGGTTACCTCGTAAGCGCAACTGCTCTTAAACCAGTTGAAGGAATTCAATGAAACTTTACTCAAAGTAAGAACACTATAAGGAGATGTGCATGAAGGAATATAATTATTGTCAGAAACCAGGAAGGGGAGATAATTTGATTTTGAGTTTTCATTGATTCCCTATGTATGGGTTACCTCGTACACACAACTCCTCTTAATCCACTTGTAGGATTTTGATGAAACTTTAGACAAAGGAAGAACACTATATGTAGATGTGTAAAATGTCAAATAGGCTGAAAAAAAAGTGAATTTTATATTTGTCTGATTTAGACAGAGTGTTTTCATTGGAACCCTTGTGAAAAGTTCTTTCTTGTGTCCATACTTGTATTGTGTCCACACTTGTACTGTGTCCACACCTGTATTGTGTCCACTCCAACTTAATTTTGCTTTTACCATATCGATTCAGGGTTCAATGAGTGGGAGGTATATTTGGCTGCCATTCGGCGACAGCTCTTGTTTATGTCAGTGATTTGTTTCACATTTGTTATGTTTTAACCATCAGGAGTACATGTGGCACAGGAAGCACACCTACATCAGACTTGATGGCTCATCAAAGATATCTGATAGACGTGATATGGTCGCTGACTTTCAAGCTAGAACAGATATATTTGTGTTCCTACTGAGTACCAGAGCTGGTGGTCTGGGTATTAATCTTACTGCTGCCGATACTGTAAGTCTATAACTTATCATATTCTTAATAAATTTGTTATATAGTCAGGGGGGTCCAACCTTATTGATTGGCGAAATCCTAATTTGGTTGGAGCAAATTCGTTTGTGTATGAGTTAAAGTTATTAAGAACGTATGAATTGATAAAAATGTTACCTTTCGGCATCAACTAAATAAATTCACCCTTTTCAGTCAATATTTTTTTTTTAAATATATAGGATTTCAAAAGCTATTGAAGAATAACAACAACTACCTACATTCTGAGTTTCAGTCATATTTTCAAAACATTTTTTTCTTCAATAACTTTTGAAATCTTTAATATTTTGAACAAGTATTTAATGGAAAAGATTCATTATATACTTTTTTGCAGAAAGGAAACATTTTTATCATTTTTATCAACTAGATTGCTGTTAATAACCCAAATTGATACAGAAACGATTTTGCTCCAACCAATTAGGACTTCTCCAACCAATTAGGTTGGACCCCCTGAAAGTATGAAATTATGACCCTGCTTTGTATCTCAAAACCATTTAAAATGAGACACTGTACTGTTACCCATTTAATGATCTGAAAGCTATGGTTAATGGCGAGCAGTTCAAGCTCTAAAGAGTCTCTTGTTAAATTACAAGACAACATTTGTTCTAATGTACCAGTATTTTAAAATGTTAAAGGGAAAAGGAATTTTAACTGATTATACCCCAATGTTCCTAGATAAACATTTATATGTGGAAAAACATTTTCCCTAAAATATAATTGGTACATCTCTTTATGATGCCATTCATATTGACTTACACTATTTTAACTATCAATATTGTGATGGATATAAAGGTCTTGATCTTTACAATTTCAGGTGATATTTTATGATAGTGACTGGAATCCAACTGTGGACCAACAGGCCATGGACAGGGCCCACAGATTAGGTCAAACTAAACAGGTCACTGTCTACAGGCTTATCTGTAAAGGAACAATTGAGGAAAGAATTCTACAGAGGGCCAAAGAAAAAAGTGAGGTATATATTTGTAAAAAGAGGGTATGATTGCCCTTTATCGCTAACTGTCAAATGCCTCTTTTCAGCTACGTATGCCTCTGTTAAGCTATTTTTGACGTTAAATGGGTCCAAATTTTAACGTTAATCCTCATATATATATATATTAGCTGGATTCATGAAATTACTTGCATTTTGTACCGTTATTGTTATATGGAGAAAAAACATATCGTCATTTGTAAAAACATATTTTTGTATTAATATCTGGCAAATTTATAATGATCATGGTCAAATTTTTTACGGTTATCTGTCTTAAGGACACACCCATTCCTACCTTTTTGAAAGTAATCTATAGTCTCTCAACTCTACACAGAGCATAATATGCAATTATAATTGCTCTAGCCAGTTATGTGAGTCCGGCTGTATTATAATTGCTCTAGCCAGTTATGTGGTCGACTGTACAAAGGAAAATATTTTTAGTCTTGATATAAAAACAGCTGACAACCATCATCTGAAGGTTGTTTAGGAACAGAATTTTGAATTGAACAAATTCTGTAAATCTATGTATACAATAGTAAGAAGTAGTGAAATGTATAATTTAACCATAAGTTATGTTTTTGACAGATTCAGAGAATGGTTATTAGTGGTGGAACATATCGTCCTGATGTACTGAAACCAAAAGAAGTTGTATCACTGCTAATTGATGATGAGGAAATGGAAAGAAAATGTAAGTAGCTTCAGTATGTTATACCCCATCTCTGTTTTAGCTTCAGTATGTTATACCCCATCTCTGTTTTAGCTTCAGTATGTTATACCCCATCTCTGTTTTAGCTTCAGTATGTTATACCCCATCTCTGTTTATACTTATTGTCAGTTTCTGTGCATTTATTTGTTTGTAAGTTCTTTTTATCTGTCCTAGTTGTACCCCCACAAACAAAGTTTGGGGGTATATAGGAATCACCCTGTCTGTCTGTCTGTCTGTCCATCCGTCTGTCCGTCCGTCTGTCCACACTTCTCGTAAGCGCAACTCCTCTTAAACCACTTGAAGGATTTTGATGAAACTTTACACAAAGGAAGGACACTATATGGAGATGTGCATGAAGGAATATAATTATTGTCCGAAACCAGGAAGGGGAGATAATTCGACTTTGACNTACCCCATCTCTGTTTTAGCTTCAGTATGTTATACCCCATCTCTGTTTTAGCTTCAGTATGTTATACCCCATCTCTGTTTAGCTTCAGTATGTTATACCCCATCTCTGTTTATACTAATTGTCAGTTTCTGTGCATTTATTTGTTTGTAAGTTCTTTTATCTGTCCTAGTTGTACCCCCACAAACAAAGTTTGGGGGGTATATAGGAATCACCCTGTCTGTCTGTCTGTCTGTCCATCTGTCTGTCCGTCCGTCTGTCCACACTTCTCGTAAGCGCAACTCCTCTTAAACCACTTGAAGGATTTTGATGAAACTTTACACAAAGAAAGGACACTATATGGAGATGTGCATGAAGGAATATAATTATTGTTTGAAACCAGGAAGGGGAGATAATTGGACTTTGACTTTTCATTGATTCCCCATGTATGGGTTACCTGGTAAGCGCAACTCCTCTTAAACCATAAGAAGGAATTTAATGAAACGTTACACAAAGTAAGAACACTATATGGAGATGTGCAGGAAGGAATATGATTATTGTCTGAAACCAGGAAGGGGAGATAATCCGACTTTGACTTTTTGTTGATTCTCCATGTATGGGTTACCTTGTAAGCGCAACACCTCTTAAACCACATGAAGGAATTTAATGAAACTTTACACAAAGTAAGAACACTATATGGAGATGTGCATGAAGGAATATAATTATTGTCAGAAACCAGGAAGGGGAGATAATTCGACTTTTGAGTTTTCATGGATTCCCTTAGTATGGGTTACCTCGTACACACAACTCCTCTTAATTCACTTGAAGGATTTTGATGAAACTTTAGACAAAGATAGAACACTATATGTAGATGTGTAAAATGTCAAATAGGCTGAAAAAGGGGGAATTTTATATTTAGAAAAAAGAAGGGAAACGGGGAATGTGTCAAAGAGACAACGACCCAAAGATTTAGACAGAGTGTTTTCATTGGAACCCTTGTGAAAATTTCCTTCTTGAAGATTATATCATCGTGTCCATACTTGTGTTGTGTTCACAATTGTACTGTGTCCACACCAACTTAATTTTGCATTTACCATATCGATTCAGGGTTCAATAAGCTTGGTATATTTGGCTGCCATTCAGCGACAGCTCCTGTTTATATCTACAATATCAGAATTATTCGGTGTACCTCCATTAAACATTCAGTGAGTTAAACAGTTCTTTTATAATGTCAAATGCTGTGTTAACAACACCAATGATATCCTAAAAATGACTACATATTGATATTTCCTTATTACCATAATATGTTATAATATTGTTTCAAACAATTATATTTCTGAAATATTCTTTATTGTATTGAATTGAATATGAAAAGATGCAGAGTCATATTTTTGTTGTTGAAACAACGGCAGTAGAATACCGAAGGAACAAAGGGGTGAAATTCACAAAAATCGAAGTCCAAAGACAGGCAAAAATGAGAACACAGAAAACAATGATATTAGACACAAAAACAATGATGTTAGACAGATACAAAGCACAGAACCAGAAATTACAACATTCAGAACAAAGGCACTCACAGTGTGAACTCCAATGAAACTGAGAGTGACATCAGGTGCTCCGGAAGGGTAAGCATGTCCTGCTCTGTTAACAGCACCCGTCACACTGTAAGTGATTCAATCCGGGAAAATGTCAAAGTCGGTAGTCAAATCCGGGAAGACGTGAATCTAGCTGAAAATGTCCACTTTCATTTGGGATACTGACACGNCATATCTTTCAATGATGCTATGGTGACGGCCATAGAATTTCTTGAGGGATGAAATTAACAAAGGTTGAACAAATCCCTGACTAAGCAGCTTTTGGGACAGTGTTTTTGCTCTGTTAAAAAAAATCACTGTACAAACTACAAGCTCGACAGTAACGAATCAACTGTGAAATGTAAACTCCATAGGCTGGATAGGTAGGTATATTGCTGCTAAGAAAGGGAAAGTTCACAATGGGGTAATTAAAATCATCATGCTTGTCATATAGCTTAGATTTCAAACATCCATCTTCGTCAATATACAATAAAAGATCCAGGTACGAAGCTGAAGTAGGTGTTTCAGTTGTTTCTTTAATTTCAAGCTCATTTGGATAGATCTGATGTAAATAATCCTTAAATTTAGGATTATAAAAAGAAAGTACATCGTCTATATAGCGGAAGCTGAAATTAAAGGACTGGGCTAAATGTTTTTGTTTTCTTTGAATAAGCCCTTGTAAAAACTTGGCCTCGTACGAGTAAGGGAAAAGGTCAGCTAAAAGCTGCGCAGTTTGTTCCCATAGGAATCCCTGTTGTCCGTTGGAAAACACGACCTCCAAATTCGACAAAAATATTGTCGATCAAAAATTATTACATTTTGATTATGTCAGTCTCAGTGTACTTCTTATTTGAATCGGTGTGGTTCTTAACAAAATATGTCTTGTCTTTCCCTATAACTAAATAGGTGTATCTGCGTTCTCCATTTTTAGTGCAGAAACATTGATGTATTAAATCTGCTATTACTGTTTTCAGTTTATTATGTGGCAGGGTTGTATAAAGTGTAGAAAAGTCAAAAGTTTGAATGCTATGGCAATGGGTAAGACTGGTTGAGGAAAGCTGTTCAAGGAGATCTTTTGAATTTTTAAGAATCCACATTTGATTCACAGCGCTTGTGGAGTAAGCTTTATTACAGTAATTTTTCAGGCCATCTCTGACTGCGGTCAACAAAGTAGTGAGGAGCTGTGAAAGAGGTTTAGTTGTGCATCTGGAAGACCTGGCGATGAATCTCTGTTTGTATGGATTCTTATGAAGTTTAGGTACCCAGTAGATGTAAGGGAGTTGATTGTTTTCATCATTAGCTTTTATGCCAAATGATGCTAACACTGAAGTGTGATTTTTTACAATCTCATCCCTCGATATTGTAGTAGGGGTATAAGTAGGGTTTCCAGATGAACTGTCAATGAAATCTGTATTTTGTGCAGAAAAAAGCTTAACATCTAGGATTAAAAAACAAATTCAAGACAAAAGAAAATTTATCCTCATGATCTCTTAATTTGTTAAAAAACTTTTTATTGTGATTATTAGTTTTTTTATTGAAAAACTTCTAAAGTTCCTAAAATATTCCTAATAATCTGAATTAGCATGACTGAAATCATAACAATATATTGCTATCAGTATTACAGAAAGCCGAAGAAAAAGGAAAAGATGACACCACTAAAGATAAAGATAAGAAAAGGAAAAGAGAATATGTCAAGGTCAGTTAAAGAACATGAAATGATTTTGATTCCTCCCACTAAGATGGAGGTATATTCAATATTGGTGATTATGTGTTTTGAATCATTAATATTTATTTAATGCTACTAAATTGAAGATTGAAGATTGTTGGTCTTGACGGCAAAGAAAATAAATTTTGTTTTACTTAGTCACTTAACATTATCCTTTTATCACTTGTATATTATATACTTAAATATCTTGAAAATGCTTGGTTGTATTGGTATCACATGACATATGCTGCATTCAGTTGTTTACCCACTGTCCTAGTAATATTGTTGTTTGCTCTACATTTCATAAAATTCTTCTGTACTCAACCTCACGCACGAAGCTTGAAAAGTATTCTGTGTAACAATTATCATACTTGTTGGAGTACGATCCAACAGTTTGTTTCCTTGGAAAATTAAAGGTAACATTTAGGTCACTTTGTTTTTTTTTTTGACGAAAAATTGCCAATGAGTATTATGTGGACAGATTTCATGTCACATGTACCGTTCAGGAGATAAATGAGGCCCAAAAGGGGGAAATCTTAAATTTTTTTTTTTTATTTCTATTCTGATTTTGATGAGGTTTTTTTCAATGGATTCCTTATGAAAAATTAACATGCATTTACTATCAGATTTTTGTCCCCCGCTTTTCGCGAAAGCGGGGGACTATAGAATTCGCCTTTCCGTCATTCCGTCATTCCTGATGTCGTTTCCGGATGATAACTTCAGTATCCCTTGCCCGATTGAAACAAAACTTATACAGATGGAAGGAATAGGGAAGGGCAAGAACCCTATTGATTTTGGGGTCAGTAGGTCAAAGGTCAAGGTCACAATTTCTAAAAATAGAATTTATTGCACCAAAATTTGGTCCGTTTGGAAAATTTTTATTTT
>MJUU01059083.1:26596-37374 GCA_002080025.1 Modiolus philippinarum | reverse complement strand
ACATTTCTTGCATGACTGGCTCAGATTTAAGTAACTAGCCAGATCTTGAATAGTGCAACTTCCTTGAGTGCTTATATTACTAGACAAACATTCAATAAACGGGCGAGGGGATTAGCTGTCATTTCTGACTGCCCCTTCTCTTGTTTGATTGGGGTTCTGTATATTATACAAATGAAGTAAATATTGGCATTTCTGTTAATTAAACAGCATGTAAAAATGATATTTAAGACAAAAATTCAAGGTTTTCCATCTAAGAAAAGGATATTCTTGGTGTGAGTATTGTGTTACTACATAATGTGCCATTCACTGTAAGGTGTAGTTTCTGTTCCAAGTTATGTTTTATGATAATAAAAAGTGCCTTACTATTGTTAATCTCAAATTATAATTTTCATCAATTAACTTACCGGTACTTTTTTTGGTCAAGAGGGTAGGCAAGTCTAGATCTGACATAGGAAGAACATTTAATGTGATGCATGTACAGTGATAGGATTATTATCAAACATGGATCAGGGGAGATAATTGGTGTCTAGCATCAGAGGATTGTAGTTTTATCAAACATTAAACTATTTTTTTTTCTTTTCAGGAACTGCCAGTTCACCAAGCAGCAAGTCAAATAGTTCTTTTGTGATAGGAGATTCTCCCAGGACTACTAATTCACCACAAGATACCAAGAAACAATAATATTTTGTTTTATCTGAGAACAAACTGCTGTTTTGAGTATTTTGAAGTCTCATAAAAACTTGCAAAAATATTTGGACAGATTTTACTGACAAAGAATGAATTGCATAATAATTATTACTATTTATTATGTAGTGAAACTGCAAATTGTAATATATGAATTCATATACAATCTTCTTGCATCCAGATATGTGTTACCTTTTTCAGGTGAACTCTTGTTAAGAATGTATGGTTTAGCAATACCAATATGTACATGTACTTAAATGAATTTAACTTCAAGTTTAAATTGGTTAATCTGAAATTTGGCATTTTAATTTGCAAAAGTATATTATTATTTAAAATTAGAAAGCCAGATACTTTTTTCATATTTTTCTAATATCTTTTTTATTGGTATCCAGTGTAGATAATAAGTGTACAAGAGTTTTAATTGTACTATTGTGGAAAGTTTGTACACATGTATTTTAACAGCATAAAAACATAAATTTTCAGTGGCATGTCAACATTCCAATAGTACACTACAAAATCTTTAATTATATGACAAAATTTGAATAACAAGTACTTTTGAGGAGAACAATTTGGCCTGTTGTGAAAATTATATATATAATGGAAAACATTCAGGGAGAGATAATTGGGATTGTATTATTGAAAATGCACAATTTCTTCAGTGTTGTTAGCATTTCATACAGTTTTTTTGCAGGATAAACTATGATAAATCAAGTAATCATATTACTCCAGTTAATGTTTTCAAGAAATAAACATGTTTACATTGTTTGATCTAATTAATTTATTCTCTGATATTCTACTGAAACTTGGATGCTTCTTTACCAGTTTCATGTTATATTTTTATTGTTTTGAATGAATGCCATATTTTGTTAGAAAATGTAAAAAATAATAATTATGACCAAAAAAAATCAATAATGATTAAAACTAAGAAATGACACACATGTAGTCTATTGTTATTATGTTGTGTAAACTATGTTGTAATCTGTAAACTGATAGGATATAATGCCTATTCAAAACAGGTCAATCATTACTGTCTAGTTTGACATAGAAATGCCTGCCATATTTCATGCAATTTAATAACTGTATTTTTAGCTCACCTGGCCTAAAAGGCCATGTGAGCTATTGCCATCGCTATGCCTCCATCCGTCTGTCAACAATTTCAAACATCTTCTCATCTGAAACCGCTAAGCCAAATTAAACCAAACTTGGCCTGAACAATCATCAGGGTATGGCTTCTCAAACTGATGTTCAGTTTGTCCCTCTGTCGAACAACATGGCCGCCATTGCTAAAAATAGAACATAGGGGTAAATTGCAGTTTTTGGCTAATAACTCAAAAACCGTTACAGATATCAGAAATCTGACCGGTTTAAAAATGATCAGCATGATGAGATCTATCCACTGTGCAATTTTGAAGAAAATCTGAAAACCCATCTCGGAGTTATAGCCCTTTTTCCGTTAAATTTTCAAAATGTTTGCATTTTTTATTTTTTATTTCGAAAAGTGTAACAGATAGAGGTCAAGTGTAAATTGCAAAAATGTTGAGCATATCAAGATCTACCCACCCTGAAATTTTGAAGAAAATCCATTAACCCTTGTAGGAGTTATTGCCCTTTTTTCACCAAATTTTTAAAATTTTCGTATTTTTCATCTTTTATTTCCAAAACTATAGAAGATGAAGGTTAAGTGTAAATTGATTAAATGTTTTCCATGCTGTGGCGACTTCAAAACTGATGTTGAAAATTGTTCCTTGACCGCCATTTTCAAAATGGCCGCCTAAACAGGCGGGAAAATTCAACATTGTCCAATTTCAATGAAATTTGGTTTCCAAATAGATACTGATGTTGCGACTTCAAAACCGGTGTTGAAAATTGTTTGTTGACCGCCATTTTCAAAATGGCCGCCAAAAATGGCGAGTAATTCAACATTGTCTGATTTCAATGTTATTTGGTTTCCAAATAGATATTGATGTTGCGATTTCAAAACCGGTATTGAAAATTGTTTGTTGACCGCCATTTTCAAAATGGCTGCCAAGAAAGGCGGGAAAATTCAACATTGTCCAATTTCAATGATATTTGGTAAACTGGGCTCCTGTTGTGTTACACTAACAACAGGTGACGGCTAAAAATCCCGAGGTCAAGATTCTTACCCCATGATTTTACGAGACGTTGCTAAAGACTAATCAACAACGGTCGTTATGTGAATATTTTCCCGGAAAAAAAGAAAACAATCAACTCTTTCGACCAATGAATCACGACGTAACAATGGCCGTCACCCGTTCCTAACGAGCGTAGCATTGTGGAACGGAGGACCAGTTTATGATATTTGGTTCCCAAATAGATATTGATGTTGCAACTTCAAAACTGGTGATGAAAATTGTTCGTTGACCGCCATTTTCAAAATGGCCACCAAAATAGACGGGAAAATTCAACATTGTCCGATTTCAATGACATTTGGTTTCCAAATTGGTCTTGATGTCGTAACTACAAAACTGATGTTAAAAATTGTTCGTTGTCTGCCATTTTTAAAATGGCCGCCAAAAAAGGCGGGAAAATTCAACATTGTCCGATTTCAATGAAATTTGATTTCCAAGTAGATATTGATGTTGAATGTTGAAAATTGTTTGTTGACTGCCATTTTCAAAATGACATCTTGACTTCAAAACTGGTGTTGAAAGTGGTCCTTAGCAAGAACGTTTTTGTCAAAAAAGCCCAACAAAGAAATATAGTAAAACATGATCAGACTTTAAAAACAGTTCAAGATATTGGAGGTATTTGAGCTACGAAAGTTTGAGAAACTGAAGATCAACTGTATAACTTACAATGTTACCTTGATTGTGGCAACTGAAGCCAGGTGAGCGATACAGGCTCCTGGGAGCCTCTGGTTTTCGGATGATAACTATAAGGGGTCGAACCTAATTGGTTGGAGAAGTCCTAATTTGGTTGGAGCAAAATTTTTTGTATATATGAGTTTAAGTTACTAAGAACGTTTAAATTGATAAAAATGTTACCTTTTGGCAATGACTAAATGAATTCACCCTTTTAAGTCAATATTTGTTCAAAATATATAAGTTTTTAAAGCTATTGAAGAAAAACATCAACAACCTACATTTTGAACTTCTGCAATATTTTCTAAAGGGTTTTTCTTCAACTTTAATATTTTGAACAATTATTGAATGGAAAAGATTCAATTATATAACTATTACCGAAAGGGAACATTTTTGTGTCGCCTGCTGTAAGCAGAGTCGACACATAGGGATTACTATCCATCGTCGTTGTCCCGACAGTTTTTGAATCCACAACTCCTTCAAAACCACTTGTCCGATTCCTACCAAACTTTCAGGATATGTTGTTTAACTGGTGTAGTTGTGCACCCGATACTTAGAATTTTGATTTTGCAGCAGAGCCAAAATTGCTCATTTGTGAGTCTGTTGGTTTTGAATCCGCAACTCCTTCAAAACTGCTAGTCAGATTCTAACAAAACTTTCAGGATAAGCTGTTCACCTGGTGTAGTTGTGCACCTGATACTTAGAATTTTGATTTTACAGATTTTAGAGGTTCACATAGCCAAAATTGTTCTTTGTGAGTCTGTCTGTTTTGAATCCGCAACTCCTTCAAAACTGCCAGTCCGATTCCAACAAAACTTTCAGGATAGATTGTTTACCTGATGTAGTTGTGCACCTTATATATAGAATTTTGATTTTACAGATTTTAGAGGTTCACAGAGCAAAAATTGCTCATTTGATAATCTGGTTTGTTTATGTGGGACTCCTTCAAGACTGTTAATCATATTCCAACCAGCCTTTCAGAATACATTGATTACTTGATATAGTTGTGCACCTGATATTTAAAATTTTGATTTTACAGATTTAAGAGGTTTACAGCCAAAATAGCTCATTTGTTAATTGGGTTTTTCAATCTTCGACTCCTTCACAACTGTCTGTCAGATTCCAACCTAATTTTCAGTATATGTTGTATATCAGGTCTGGTTATGCACATTATACTTACATTTTTTTACCAATTCTAGAGGTTTGCCAAGCCACAAAGCTCATATGTTAAATCAGATTATTAATCTGCAAGTCCTTAAAACTGTAATTCATATTCTTAACCAAATTTGCAGAATTTTTCTCCTAATCTAGACATGCACATTATAAGTAAAATTTTAATTTTCATATTTTAGAGCTTCACTGGACCAAAAATGGCTCTTCTGTAGTGCAGGCGACACAAGTGTTCCATGGAACACCCATCAATTTTTATCAAATAAAATGCTGTTTATAAACCAAATTGATACAGATGGACTCCTTGACTGTAGTATTTTGCTAGCAAACTAGGCCATGTATTCTCAGATACCTGGATTGGCAGAAAATCTCACTGATTTAAAGATGAAAGCATTTGATGATGGCTGAAGATGACCATATTGGTTTTTGGATGCTAAACAAAGTATGATACTTCCAAACTTCAAACTAAGATAAAATTGTTGCTGACAGTAGCCTATTATATTGAAGGAATTACTTGCATTTCCAAGGTTATCATGGCCTAAGTTTAATATGGAGTATTTTTAGTGCAATAATTTTGTTATGATTGTTTTAATTTTTGTCATCCTTCTTCTACTCTTGTTGGATCAGTTTTTGTTTTTATGACTGGCCTATGAAAGAAGGGGGCATATAGTATTCAGGTTTGTCTGTTTGGTTGTCCTTTCTACGTTAGGTTTACTCACAGGTAGTTTCTTCTTTTCTGAGAAGGACGTATGCTATTAATCATAATAAAAATTCACCAACGCAACAAACTTCACGCTTCACTGATAATGAAATATAGCATTGATCAAATCAATGAAGCGAATAACTGTCCCTTAGACACATTATTTCTTGCATGCATATACACCATCCTGCCTTTGGCCCTCTGAGGGATCACATGAAGTTTGGTACTTCTTTTTCTATAGTAAATGTACAGTGATTCTAAATCTAATGCCAAATATTCAAATTTCTATAGAAAATGTCTCAGCCAAAAAGCTGCTTAATATATGGTCATTACCTTGTATTCTTGACATCATTTCCATTCAAGGGCATTTTTGAATTTTTCCATTTCCAGGTTCCACATGAAATTATAATGAACTTTCCTCATCCTAGTAGAGTAAATAAATAAATAATACAAATGTAGTCACAAGCCGTTGGAAGAAATCGAGGAACTGCCACATTTCAGAAGTCTTGGACTGTGCTAATCTTTCTGGAGGTTGATCTGCCATAGGTCGATCCCGATGGTTATTATACCCCGCAAACAAAGTTTGGGGTGGGGGTGGGGGGTAAATAGGAATCACCCTGTCCATCCATCTGTCCATCCATGTACCTTGTCAGTGCATGTTCTCCTAAACAGCTACTTGGATTTGATGAAATGTAACACAGTTGTAGTACACCACCTGAAGATGTGCATGAAGTAATATGGTTGTTGCCCGAAATTTTGAAGGGGAGATAATTTGTTTTGAATATTTCCTGGAAAAAGGGGGGCAGGGAACCTTGTCAGCGCATGTTCTCCTATATGGCTGCTAGGATTTTCATGAAATGTTATACAGTTGAAGTACACCACCTGAAGATGTGCATGAAGTAATATGGTTGCTGTCCAAAATTTTGAATTGGAGATATTTGTTAAACGGCTGCTTGGATTTTGATGAAATGTTACACAGTTGTAATACACCAGCTGAAGATGTGCATGAAGTAATATGGTTGCTGCCCGAAATTTTGAAGGTGAGATAATTTGTCTTTGAATATTTTCTGGAAAAAAGGGGGAGGGAACTTTGTCGGCGCATGTTCTCCTAAACGGCTGCTGGGATTTTTATTAAATGTTACACAGTTGTAGTACACAACATAACGATGTGCATGAAGTAATATGGATGCCGCCCGAAATTTTTAAGGGGAGATATTTGTCTTTAAATATTTTCTGGAAAAAGGGGGAACCTTGTCTCTGTTCTCCTAAATGGCTGCTTGGATTTTCATGAAATGTAACACACCTGAAGATGTGCATGAAGTAATATTGTTGCTGCCCGAAATTTTGAAGGGGAGATAATTTGTCTTTGAATATTTTCTAGAAAAGGGAGGGGGAACCTTGTCAGCGCATGTTCTCCTAAATGGCTGCTTGGATTTTTTATGAAATGTAACACAATTGTAGTACACCACCTGAAGATGTGCATGAAATAATATTGTTACTGCCCAAAATTTTGAAGGGGAGATTTTTGTTAAACAGCTGCTTGGATTTTGATGAAATGTTTCACAGCTGTACTACACTACCTGAAGATGTGCATGAAGTAATATGGTTGCTGCCCGAAATTTTGAAGGGGAGGTAATTTGTCTTTGAATATTTTCTGGAAAAAGGGGGAGGGAACCTTGTCTGTTCTCCTAAATGGCTGCTTGGATTTTGATGAAATGTTACACAGTTGTAGTACACCACCTGAAGATGTGCATGAAAGAGTATGGTTGCTGCCCAAAATTTTGAAGGGGAGATATTTGAATATTTTCTGGAAAAAGGGGAGGAAACCTTTTCAGAGCATGCTCCCCTAAACGGCTGCTTGGATTTTAATGAAATGTTTAACAGTTGTAGTACACAACCTAAAGATGTACATGAAGTTGTATGGTTGCTGCCCAAAAATTCAAAGGGAAGATAATTCAGCTTTGAATATTTCTGGAGAAAAGGGGGGGGACAAACCTTGTCAGCGCATGTCCTCTTAAAAGGGTACTTGATTTCGATGAAATTTTACACTGTTGTTGTATCCCATCTGAAGATGTGCATGAAGAAGTAGGGTTACTTGCTGAAAATTGGATATTTTCTGGAAAAAAGGGGGAGGTATATCAATGTGTCCATACTGGTATTGTATCGACATCTGTACTGTATCCTGATACACAACTGTATTGTGTCCACACACACTTAAATTTACACTCGTCATATTGATTCAGAGTTCAATAGCGGGGGTATAACTGGCTGCCATTCAGCGACAGCTCTAGTTTCATCCTAACTAAGTGTGAAATGCCTACCAACTGTTCAAGTAATTTGAGTTCAAAAAGTTGGTTTACCTTGTTCAATGTATCAGATAATGAACAACTTCTCACAGATGCATTTTATAACCACCTCACCAAATGCACATGAAGACGCCATCAATGTACTCTGTTAAACTTTTGTATGTTTTAAGTTTGTCAGTAAAATTGTAGTGCTCCCTCGTTATACCGCCCTCTTTAATGGCAGTCCCTCTTTTATCGCCATTTATTTTCAAGGTCTATTTTTCTACAAGTTATATAGTCTCCATGTAAGTTATTCCCTCGAAATATTGCCATCCTGGCATATCCCCAAAATTTTGTCTGGTCTGAAAAGTGGCAATATAACGTGGGTACACTGTAATTAATTTTATTGTTCGGGACCACAATGTTCATTTGTGCTCATTGTTGAACCTGTATGGAAGCCTCGTTGTATAAGTCTGTAAGTATTGAATGAACTGATTATGTTGTACTTTATCCATGTGAAAGCTGTGTGGGACTCATTTTACTAACCCAGTACTTTATTGTCAACCAAAATTGCAGGATATTTCAGTAGCAACCCGGGCTATTAGTTTTAAGATTTTAGTAGCCCAGGTCACATTTTAGGGGCCTTGGGCTACTGGGTCCCTGGTAATTTGCATCCCCGTGGGAGCCTCTTTGTAAAAGAGACTGACCTCGATATTTTTTACTTTTTCCATGTGCTATTGTTGAAGCTGTGTTGGGGCCTCTTTGCATTATTCGATCAGTATTGACTGAACTCAATATTTTGTCTCATTGTCCAAATCTGTGTGGATGCCTCTTTGTTTTAATCGATCAGTATTGACTGAACTTGATATTTCGTATTTTATCCATGTGCTCATTGTTGAAGCTGTGTGGAAGCCTCCTTGTATAAATAGATAAGTATTGACTGAACTGGAATTGTTGCACTTTATTCATGTGCTAATGTTGAAGCTGTGTTGGAGCCTCTTAAAAATGGTATTGACTGAACTGTTAATAGTCGATCAGTATTGCTGAACTTGAAATCTTTTACTTTATCCATGTGTACGTTACTGAGGATGGATTGGGTACTTCTAACAATTACAACACTTGAACAAATATGTATCATACGGAATCCATATAAACAGCATCAAAATTTGGCTTCAAAACATGATATATGAAAAGGAGTAAAACTGAGAAAAAAAATATGTACAAGGGTTATATTTGGTATCACTAAAGTGTAACAAACGCAAAGAAAGGCTCTTGAGAGGGTATGACCCATTTTGGGCTTATGACGTTGGCCCTATCTTGGGCTTACTTTGGAGTTGACCACTTGAGTCGACGGACTCCATGGACTTAAAGTTCACTCACTTCGTACTTGTGCTATGCCAAATGGAACTTCATCTCTAATTTTGGGTGTACTCTGGACTCACGGGGAGGGGTTCATACCCCCTTTTAAAGTGTCACCCATGATTAGACTATAAATATCGCTCATGTAAAGCATGCTATAATAGTAGTTGCTTAATAGAATATATTTCTTTCTAAAACTTTATTGACTAATAATATTTAACATGTTCAAAACGATAAACACATGTAGATGAAAAAATAAAGTTAAATATATTATAAATTCTGAAATAAGTAATTCCACGGAGAAAAAAAATTCTCACTTATTTACAATACGTATAATATACACCGAGATCAATTCAAAAACAATTAAACTTGATACTTGCTCTTCTAAAGCACCCGTTTCTACTTTCGAGTTTGTCATTGAAACCACTTTTGGCAGTAGGATCACAGCAATCACAAGTTTGCCTGTACTACTGATAAGGGTCTATCTACGAAAGAAGCTTTTTACCAGTTTCTCTATTTCATTATTTTCCCTGTCAAAATTCTTAAATATTTTCAAATTTGCCTGAATCTTACAGCTGTTTTAGCCAAGCATGTACTAAGTAACTTTGCAATCTAAGTAGCAAACTTTGATAAAGAGTTTGGTTGAATAATTAGGCATTATAGTCCTTTCCATATCTATGCAATACATTTTTTAAATCAAATTTGTAAGCAAATGTACTTTATATTTAGTATATCTACTTTTAAACATAAACATGAAATCACCTTTAACACAATCATTCTTTTTTTCAAGTTCCATCTAGCAATATGTAAGTTGGAAATAGACTATTATATCCTTGGCGTGATATCTCATTTGGTATGAATGGATTTTTAGGCTTATCAAGTTAGCTAGTAACTAGATAAACAGTAAGTAAGCTAGTAACTAGATACACGGTAAAAACAGCTGTAATGTAGTTACATTTTTGTATGTGTGTTTGGGGTGAAATAGTGCCAATTGCTACTACTTCAAGCGGAAAAGGCAAGACAATGTGATTAGACAATGTGATTTCCTGGCGTTATTGTGCATTGTACAAAGAATTCTAGGCAGTGCTAAGCCGTTAGCGGACGACCATTTTCAGGGCTTGGGCGATTTTGCTTACAAATATTATTTATTTTCATGTCCATCTCGAACAAATTACTTATTTCACCAAATGTCACATCAAGGGTTTGTATAATGAAGTCCTTAGCACCCCCTCCCACAAATCTATTCAAAAGAAAATTAAATAATTCATTTATATGACAAGAATTAAGTTTTCACCAAGTTTAGATTTTTTTAACCGGGTTTTCTGTCGGAAAAATCCGGTTATTAAAATGGTGAAAATGGCGGGCGGGCGGCTGCCAAATGGGTACATCATTTGTCCGGAGCAAATCTCCTACAGTATTTGTGACAGGAAGTTTTTATTTTGCAGATCCATTGTACATATATCAAAGGTGTGCATGGTACTTTGATTTTGATTTTTGATAATTTATGTCAAAAATATCAGTTGTTGAACTTAGTCATTTTTACGTCAAATTTTTAACAATAGGGTACCCCCTTTGTCCGGAGCAAATCTCCTACAGTATTTGAGACAGGAAGGTTTTGTTTTGCAGATCCATTGTACATATATCAAAGGTGTGCATGGTACTTTGATTGATTTTTGATAATTTATGTCAAAAATATCAGTTGTTGAACTTAGTCATTTTTACGTCAAATTTTTAACAATAGGGTACCCCCTTTGTCCG
>MJUU01059082.1:150771-165554 GCA_002080025.1 Modiolus philippinarum | reverse complement strand
CAGAGTGAGCCTTTGAAATATATACTAGAATTGACCCCCTGTCAAAATTTTGGACCCCTCGTAACACCCATACTATTACAGATACCACCTCACGAATGTCTCCATTCGATTTAGAATGACAAAGATACCCCGAACACATATATAGTATGTCCTTAGTACTTGACTTAGGAAAAATTGCATTTTGGGCCATTCCCGAAATTTTGGACCCTTATAGCACCCCAAATATTAGAGATACCACCTCACAAATACCACCATTCGATTTAGAATACCAAAGTTACCCCGAAAACATATATAACACGCCTATAGTACTTAATTAAGAAAAAATCGTATTTTGGGCCATTCCCGAATTTTCGGGTACCCCTATCTCCGAAACGGTAAGAGATAGAGACTTGAAACCTTCACCAATCACTGTAGGAGCTCAAAGATACCCCATATATTACTGCTTAATGACGGAGAAAATAAAATATGTATACTGTAATTGTACTTATTTTCGCGGTGTACTTATTTTCACGAATTTCGCGTTCGGCAGCTTTTCGCGAAAATAAGTACACGCGAATGTAATAATTTAATATTAAAGTTATAAAGAAAGCACACACTTCCGTGAAATTAAATACACGCGAACTTGGCGAGAAAGGAATATTCGCGAAAATAAGTACCCGCGAATAAAAGTACAATTACAGTATATGTAAATTAGTTGATTATTTAATTAGTAACGAAGTACCTTCAAAGAAAAATAACAATGAGATAGTATAAACAAAGAAACAAGGGATATGGAGTAAATGCAAAGGAAACCGAAACGATAGAAAACAACATAAGGGTTTTTGGTTTAATGTTATTGCAGAAACAAGGGAAACAATTAAAACAACAGAGAAGTACTTCCAAGCTCAGGAAATATAAAAAAAGCTTCCGGAGTAAAACAACACAAGGTGGAAGATAAGTACAAACAAAGACCTAGCTTTGGGTTAGGTTTCGGGTATTTTTCAGTGGGCGAGTTATGATCAAGGTCAAATATGCCCCATCGTCACACTACTTTCACACCGCTACACTACCTTTGCGGTGCTCTACGTTCATGACGCTGGGACATTTAGGGAAGGAAATCATTGGTCACGGTAGACTGCACAAATCAGGAGCAAAAATGAACTTTAACATAGACTAAACGGGGCCATAGAGGCGTGATCCACTACTAGTGCTACACTAGTTGGTTCACATCCTGGATACTCGTAATTCTAGCTTTTGCAGATTCCGGTGAGGTTTTCGCAAAAATTCGTACATCAAATGTCCAAAATGAACTGATTTTTCCTTCCCTTTTTAATGTGTTTTAACTCCTTTATAATGGCTTGCCTGTGTTTTGTAAGGTCCTCTGTAATGAAAATGCTGCCACTATTACCCCTCAGATTTTTCTTGGCAGTGTAGACATTATTCTTCTGTCCACTTTAAGCCATAGAACAAAAAACAACGACAATTATCATACCAATAAACATGCCACGGATAGACGACAGATGCTAAACAATACTTCAATACTGTTCTATGTATCAAACAAAAGGAAAGAATATAAACAAAAACATGTAAAGTGCAATACCACACGACAGAGCGAGTGCTGAACAAAAAGAACGGGAAATGAAAAAACGAATTAATCTTGCTACAAAATTACCCTACAACCCTAAATTTCTAGAAACGCTTAATAATTCTGAAATAGAATCTTTAACATAACCGACTTAGCCGTTTCTGAACGCCATCTACCATGTCTCTTAAAAATACGATCGGGAACACCCAAGTTCGCACAGGTACTTGCACCGCCAGACCTAAGACTATGTAAGCCGAAGTGTTTTATATTGTTAACAAACGGACTAAATGCAGAAATAAAAAGCTCTCGCATCCTAGAATATGACAAAGGCTTATTTTCGTTACGCAAAACATAGCTATCTTTACACTTTGTTAAATTGCGAAAAATATATTCTTCCAAGTCCTCTGAAATTTTAGCCCATGATAGATATAGTTCCATATTTTTAACGGGATGTACGGGCAATCGTCACCCAGTTGCTGTCCCGGTATACATCAGTTTTAGAATTTTGAATAAACATTCGTTGAAAATAATATCACTTCTGCGAATATTTAACAATTCGGACACTCTGAAAAATCCAGCAAATGCTGTAATACAAGCACAAATAACACGCTGATTATAAACATTTCCCAGTTGAAATGAAGAATCAAACATTTTTCGTATTAACTCTGGGGTAATGAGTTCTTTTTCGTTTGAGTTGCCAGTCGACGTTTTGCACCTTCTAAAATGTTTTTAACTAACGATGAATCTGTTGGAGAATTAATTGATCCAATAAGAGAATGTATCCATTTCAAACTGTAAAACGCTTGAATAATCGGACTTGGAGAACAAGAACTTTGCACCAGAGAAGCCAAATATAACGCACAATGAAACAGTTTAGCTGGTAATGTGTCTGCATCACTCAGTCCGTGTGACAACGCCTAATTTTTCCAACGTAAAAAACTTAAATAATATCCTTTAGTTGTTGACTCGGCCCTAGAATCGCACAAGAGGTCTGGTAACACATTTAAATATGGCAATAACGTAGTTGGCATGTTCTGTATATCGGCTGAAAAGGCCTGCAAAAATACATGTATAAACCAAATAAAATCAAAATGCATAACTCAAGTTAAATCGAAAACAAAAATAAATAACAAATAATCAGTATATACAATCATAATATCTAATCTAATTAGCTTTTAAGTCAATAACTCAGTACATGACTATTCACTGGCACAAAAAGGCATAACATATCAAATGATGTAATAATAGGTCAATTATACGATCAATAGCGATCTATCATACTAAGATCAAGAGAGATCTATCATAAGCAAGATCAAGAGAGATCTAATCTATACTAAAATCTAGTCGTAAAGCTAGCATACGAAATGTTAAATCAACATTCCCAAATATTGCTTTATTGCTTTTGCCAAAGATCAGTAGGCAAATCTATAAAATCTCGAATAGCAGAAATAAACTCTTTACCTGAAGGACAGAGCAAAGGCCAGAAACTAGCAGATGGCCAATATGGAAGTATCAGAGTACCAAAAGCTTTACACTGTCTCATATAGACTAGAACACGTGGAATCAAAGAAACAGGTGGTACGAAAAGACCGTTGACCCCACTCCAATCAACCGTAAAGGCATCTACGTCTGTTGAATACACGTTCCAAAATCTGGAATAAAATACCGACAATTTAAAGTTCTGAAGCAAACCAATCGATTTATGGGGACCACAAAGGGATTCTATCAAATCAAATACATATGGTGATATTCCCCAATCATCTAAATCTACAATCTTGATTAAATAATCCGCTTTCTCATTTTCTGTTCTTGGAATCCACACCATATCCCAATTAACATTATATTTTAAACAAATACGGGAAATATCTAAAGCTAAAGCTTGAAGGACTGATTTAGTACTGCCTTTACTCGCAATGCTGACGACATTTTGGTTATCTGTAAACCATTTAATATTTTTACCCGACAAATGTTCAAGTAGCGATAAAAATACCTTTTTCACTGCTGTTAATTCTTTCCACGTGGAACTGTTCGTTTTTTCAGTGTTAGACCACATACCATGAGCTATGCTAAATTATAACCTCCATACCCCGTATTACTAGCATCACTATATTCTATACGTTGACATGATACATCATGATTGAAATGTTTAATATTAACTTCATGTATGTTGTATCTCCAGAAATTGATCTCATCTAAAACTATCATCTGACAAATTATTGTAACTATACCAAGATAAAGCATTGTTAATATCAATTGACAAATACTTAGTCATTAAATATACTATATGTCCTACTACCATAGATGTCGAAATAATCTGACCTACAAGTGAAGCGACTTTTCTTACATGAACTTTATGTTTCTTAGACAAACAGCAGTCAATATCAGAAATAGTCGACATAATCTTCTGTAAACGCTTTTCTGGAATTTGAAAGATACCCTTTTCTGTGTCTATATACGTACCCAACCAAACTAAAGTTTTTGTGGGACTCCATAACGATTTCTCTGCCGCTCTGTATTAAATCTGATTTGACCTGTATAGCCATATCATTACATAATGTCTCATATCATTGTTTACTCCTAAACCATCATCCAAATACATCACTATTTGTTTACCTTCACCTCGCCACTTTTTTATAAGTGGTTTCGTAAGTTTAGTAAATATATAACAAGCAGAACTAAGACCAAACGGTAAAACTAGAAATTTGAAATATCTAATAGTTCCACCAAAGTTCCATGAAAATCCTAAATACTTGGTATGTGATTAAAAAATATCAAGATGATGATATGCGGAATGTATGTCAAATTTAAACAGAAAAGAATTATTATGAATATATTGTCTAGCAGTCCGCTTATCCTCAAATGTAACACTCTGTTTCCATAAATGCTTATTAATTTCTCTTAAGTCTAAAATCAAACGTTTTTTACCGTTAGATTGAACAGAAACTGTAAGAGGGTTCACAACAAATGGAGGAGTCGAACATTCCTCAATTAAATTCCTAATCAATAAATCTTGAATAGCAGTGCATACAAACTCGGGGTTATTCAAAGCAGACAAATTATTTGGCAAACACACAGAAATTGGGTTAGAATAAAAAGGCAAAATATAACCAAATCTAATAGTATCTATGATGAACGACGGAGCACCAATATCTTTCCAAAACTGTAGACAATCTTTAAGTCTATCCTTTATAATAATCTCTGACTGACCTTGTTCATACTCATAATAATCATTCGTTAAACTTGTATGCATATTTTGAAATTCAGAATAACTTAAACAATACTCATCTTTCAAAACTTCATTGTGGTTTGCCTTGTGCTGCTGGCTTGCTGCTGTTGACGTAGGGACAGTTTGATCTGTAGTGCGCGAAAGATCCATATGCGAAACATTGACCCCTTTGTTGTTTTCCAGCGTTGAGACCTTGTTGAAAGGGTTATCCGTAGACAAAAGGCTGCTGGACCCCACGAAAGGGCATCGGAACGATTCCTGGTGCCGCCCAAAGCAAAGACGTTGTAGTTTGACGAAACTTTGGACCCTTGTCAGCTACTTTAGCTTTAGCTTTCTTTTTTCTGACTACCCTGTTGTCTGCGCGAATAATCCTAGATTCGTCGTCAGTATCACTGGCAATAGGATTTGCGTCATACTGCTTAGCTGTGTCCCAGCCTCCCTCGGAAGTATCAGCTATCTTTATAAGATTGTTATGATGCTTAATTTTGTCCACAGTGGCTGATATAAGATCTCGTGCATAGTCAATCTTCCCGTTATCTATGGCCCAAAGAGACTGTACTGGCTCGTCTAGGTTCTCAGTATTAAAATTGAATTGGATATGATTACCTTCATATTTCCACTTATAAGAAGTGTCAGTTTTTAATTTCTTCACCTGAGTTTTCATCAAATTAATACTAGTCCCATGAATTTCATCTCTAAGACCTCCAATTTTTTCGGAAACTTTGGCATCAATAATAGCCTCTATATCTTTACTTTGCCGGTTAACGGCGTTTAAAACTGTTCGTAAAGACACAGTCTCATCTATTCCTTCACACGGTTCGGCCATCATGACAAAAAAACACTAGACATTAACCGTCCTATCGAGTAGACCCTGTCGTGCTGAATGACTAAAGCGGGAAAAAATCTCACTAAAATACCAAACAATAGTGCCACCTATGGGCAGATAATGCAGAAGAAAATAATTTCAGTCTAATTCATACATTTAAACGCCTTAAATTATATTTTTTGATCTTCCAGTTACGGAACCTGCAGATAATTTGGCCCTTTCCGCCATTGATAGTTCCAATTATATGGGAACAGTTTATGTCTCGTTTAGGTTACAAGCGTCATATATATGTTACAATACAAGTTGGAATCCAGTAGGATCCAGAATCCTTCTAGTACAAATTGGAATTCTAATTTCTACTGTGACAAATTAGAATTCTGATTTGAACTGGATTTAATCCAGCACAAATTGAAATTCCAATTTCTACCTGGACAAATTAGAATTCTGTTTTGTACTGGATTTAATCTTGTATAAATTGGAATTCCAATTTCTCGTAGGAGAAATTGAGATATCCTTATTTGTACTGGTAGAATTCTGTATCATATTAATTTAAATCAATAAAAACAGTGGTAGAGAAGTATAAATTATTAGTAATATGTCCATTCCACTGTTTTCTGCGCATATGCAGAATTTAAATTCACAGTAACCTCGGTATTAAGTCATTTGTTACCACTGGGTCGATGCCACTGCTGGTGGACTGTTAGTCACCGTGGGTATTCACCAGCCCAGTAGTCAGTGCTTCGATGCTGACCTGATTTGGAACTTTACAATATCTAATTTTTTGTAATTTTTTTGGAAAACAAAGGAGTATCTCCCTCTTGCAAAGCTCTGTCCTTAGCTGATTTTGGCATCACATTTTGATCATATTGGTTATTTGTTATCTATCAGTTTTTAAATATCTTTAAGTTTATGGTCTTCCAAACGTTTAGATTTTATCTGCACTGAAGAGACATAAGTTGTCGAAATGCGCATATGCAGAATTTACATTCAAAGTAACCTCGGTATTTAGTCATGTAGTGATCATTTAATAAAAAGATTAATTTTGAAAAAATAATATTGATTGTCTTATTATATAAAAGATAAAGATATTTTGCTTCGAACTCTTAAATCTTAAAGCACATTTCAAACTTTTGATCACCAGATTTCATAAGAGAACTTTACATGGAGGTGTTGCACAAGAAAAAATGTTTGAATAACATTTTTTTTCTAAAGATGGCAAACTTAAAAACTACTTTTCTGATACTGATCTTGTTGATAAGGGATTTTGTTTCTCAGGTTTAAATGCAGTAGATACTGTTCATACACTGTCATGTTAAAAATCGTTCATTGGAAGACGGCAGTATAACAGCCATAGTTTGTATGCGATGCCCTTTTTGTATATCGAAAATCGCTGTTCTACCAAATGTCAAAGAGTTAAGAAATGAACAGTTATATTAGAATTATGTCACGTCTTCTCGGACTTAACCCTGGATTGACTCACTGATAGTGTGACGGGTGCCGCTAGCGGAGAAGGATATGCTTACCATTCCGGGGCACCTGATGTTTTCATGGGAGTTCACACTATGAGTGCCTATATATAGTTCTTAATGTTATCTTTTTATTTCTGTGCATAGTAGCTGTCTAACGTCCTTGTTTTGTCTTTGTTTTTCTCTGTTGCCGTTTTTGCCATGTCTTTGGACTTCGATTTTTGTGGTCATAGCTTCCCTTGTTCCTTAGGTATTCTACTGCCGTTGTCATTCAATTGTTTTAATATTTACAAATAAGAAAGCAAATTGGGTAAATAAATTAGTTTTTTTTTATAAATTAAAATGCTATGACATACATACTTCTTATAGCAAGCTCAAAAACTTTTCAACTTTGAATATTAGTAATATCCAGAATCCACCTGTAAAAAATATCCAGTATTATTCTGGATCACACTAAAAATTTAGTAGAATTCAGAATCCTAATAGTATAAATCAGGATATCTCAATTTATCCTAGGAGAAATTAGAATTCCAATTTGTACTGAATTAAATCCAGTACAAATCGGAATTCTCATTTGTCCCAGTAGAAATTAGAATTCCAATTTGTATTAGGAGGATTCCGGATCCTACTGGATTCCAATTTGTACTGTAACATATACACTTGACGTAAAAATGACTAATTTCATCAACTGGAAATTTTTGGCAAAATTATCAAAAATTAAAATTAAAGTACCATTCACACCTCACCTCTGATATTTGTACAAATGATTTGCAAAATGTCGTTGTTCGACATTAAGCAATCAATTCCGCTCAAACCGGTGATAGGGCCGTCTTAAACTAACTATTAGGTATGAGCATAGCTCATTGTTGAAGAACTCTTGGTGACTTCCAGATGAAGAAAACAATACAAATAAAAAGCGCCTGTCTGTCCGTCCGTCCGTCCGTCACACTTTTCTTGTTACTACAAATCCTCCTACATTTTTTCGATTTAGGAATTTAATTTTTGTGTAGAAATGTTGCATATAGTCTGTAAATGCGCAATGAGCTTTCGGAATTTTTATATTGGTCTTGGTACAAACGAGAGGCCACTAAATGTCGATTTTAATGCATGTTGCATGTGACACTGACTCTTCCATTTTTGAATTTAGGGATTTTGTTGTAGAATTATTGTATATATAGTCTGCATGTAGATGCACCATAAGCTTTCGGATGTTTTATTTTTATCTTGTTGAAAACAAGAGACCCAAGATGTTGAGTTTGACAAAGGCCCAACGATGTTGATTTTGACACATATGGCATGTAACGCAAACTTCTACATTTTGGGAATTAGGGATAAAAACTTAATGCGAATTTTTGCACATAGACTGTAGATTTGCAATTAGCTTTGGAACTTTTTTTTCCGGTTCCATCTTGGTAAATTTTCAAAGGCTCATATTTTTTTTAATTTATATTTTGGCAAATGATCCATTTATATCAAAATTTTGAAACTTTAAAATAGTGCAAACATATATTTACAAACCAAAAGGTTTATTTAGTTATCTTTGTCCTTAGGTGTTTTGTTCGAGATTTTGTTCTTATATATTATGTATCCACAATTAATATCTGTATTTTGTGTATTTACAGTTATGTCACCAACATTAATTATTCGGTTGATTCGTTTTATAATATAGAAAATACATAATTCTGGAGAGGAAATAATTAAATGTTTATAATCCTGGTCTTCATTTTTTCTAAGATATAATAGATAAACTAAGATAAAAATCATTATGGATTTTTTTACTCGAATCAAAACGTATTGACTGTTGCTCAAGTGTGTTTCTGTGTTACCCTTACTCCATTAATTCTTTATTATTTATGAGTCTGTTCCATTGTTCTATTCGTCTTGTATTTAGTCTTTCGAAGGAGCGGAATTTATATAAGTGCTGTGTCACTTGTTTTCCAATCCTTATTCTGTATATGTATTTGCTTATGTCACTATCATTACCAATAAAATATCGTTTACACTAAAATTTTGAATACCTAGTTTCTAAAATGTTATTCCAATTAACACTGAGAATTGTTTCACACGAAACACTCACATAGTTTGGTAAATTCCCTGAAAGTCTCAAAGACCTCTAACTTTCTTAAATTCTATCTAGCAAACATACTTTTAGAATTTGTTTCGATAAGAACAAACATTTTTAACAATTTCTAACAATTTTATATTTCAATATAAATATATAAATTTATATTCATTATTAATATTTCAAAATAATTTGATTCCAATTTTGGCAAGTTTCCTTAAAGTCTCTAAGACCTTTGGGGAATTCTATAGCAACCATACTTTTGGAAAGACGTCTTATCTAGCAACTATATATCCTTGAATTTCTTTTAGTAAACATATAGTGACTATAAATTATTCGATTTCAAGAATGTCAAGAAAAAATATGCCAAGGGTCTTTAACAAGTGTTTTGAGTACGGGGATGACAATCATTACTCTAAATTGAATCTTGCGGACCGCTACGGCGGAATATCTGTTTTCCAGATGGCAACAGATCTTTCCCTTTAAAAGCTTAAGATTGTTGTCTCATCTACCGGATTTGACTTTACTACCGGAGTTGACATGTTCAATACGGCGGGTGTCTGATAAGACTCTACCGATGCACCTGATCTCACCTTGGGCCCGTGTTGTTCAACTTTATATGTGTGTTCGCCTTCATTTTCTTTATATGTTTGTCTTTTCTGAGCTGTACTCATGTCTTTCGTGTCTTTGTTTGTTTTTTTTCGGTGTTGTCATTGTCCGTTTGCCATTACTTTACTACACCATTTATCCGGATAACTCCTCATACTGATACACAGCGGGAAATCTAGTGGTATAAAATAATCTCCCTTCTAGAAAAACTCTCATAATTCTGTGTCTCATAACTTTTCGGAACAAATTAACAGCATGGCGACGAAAATAAACAATCAACAAGATGTCAAGATTTCAAAAGAAATAAACAAACACAATATTTAGTGAAAACGTCATTCAGTTCCCAGATCTTTATTTTGTAGTTAAAAAGTAATTAAACTTGCACACATGAAGAGATAATGTGCGAAATCCTTACATAATTTACTGTCGTAATGAAAATATTCAATGGACACACTGGTCAAAATCAATTGCTATAGGGCGTTAAAATGCATGTACCCAGACAAGATTATATGTACAGATACATTTTTAACATACTTTATTTATAGGTCAATTTAGTAACGATTCTTGCATAAGAAACGCTGAGATCCAAATCGAATTCTACGTAACAAGGCAAAATCATATCGTTACGATATAGCGCCATTTTCCTTTTATACCCATGATTTCAGAGGTAATCATCAACACAAGATTTTATTGGTTCAATCAAGGAAAAGGGCGTGCCCTCAGTTAAAACCCATTCAAAGACCCCATGTGCTTAGTGAGTAAATTATGTATGTAATTTTCAGATTTTGATGGTTGCGAGGAAGAAACGGTCGTTTTTATACTTTATTTCGTCAAAACCACTGCACACCCTATTACCGGCAATCCCATCTACAGTGGCTATCACATCTACAGATATGCAAACAAGTTTGTAGTGACAGACCGTAAGTCTTTTGTTGTATCATAATTTTGTTTATATCCCATTGAACCTTTCCATTGTTTTTGCTATTTATTTTATATGTATAGGTTAACATATGAGTCAAATACTACTGTATCAAGTATCATAGATCGGGAGTTTTCGCTGAATTAAAGTACATTTTTAGCGATTATTTCACGGGATCGTCCGAAAAATAGTTTAGTTTTGCAATAATACGGAAATTAACTTTAGTATTTTAATACAGTGTACATATAAAAAATATAGGTCTTCATTTATTATATATCAAAAAATGTCATTCATGGACGAAATCGTCATTTTATTTCAGAGGTAACACTTTTTTTTGGCTATCACAAACAACAGATATAGTTATCACTGACAACAGATTATAACTGGAAAGTGGCAATCCCGAACTCATATAGTAATCATGCCATTTGATTATAATTAATCACATTTATCACTTTGGTGTCATATTTTTTCTTAAATTTAGGGCTGTGAACAATGTTATGACCATAAACATTTTCAAAAAAGTGTTGATAGAGTGCAGAATGTTCAGTTGTAAACAACTTCGTTCAAAAGTTATTGTGAGGATAGTAAAAAATGAAACTTTAAAGGGCACAGTCCTAGAACCAACTATACCTTTGAGCTTAACTTAGACTTGGCATGACTTTTGTTTTAAAGAACTAAAACCAAGTTTAAGCTGCAACGTTATTTCTTAAACATGTTATCATGGGGAAATCTTCGACAGAAACGGAGGAAAAAACGGACAGAAGAACTCAAGAACAGACACATAACTCAGGTTTTTACATTTTACCCTACGACTTTGTGAGGCAGGGTATGAAAACCATAAAACCCTTAAGGTTAAATGTTTGTTGACTCCTAGGTTACATGTATACGGCAGTGCGATTAGTATTTCCCCATTGTGAATTCGAGTTTTTCTCATTTTTTATTTATTTTCTTTCATATCATTGTTTATCAGTACGAAAATTTCATTTTTCTGAAATATTGAGAAAACGGATTCACTGACTTCCCGGACTGACTTAGTTAGAAAAGTAAACACGGGTTAGCTATGAATAGGGGTGAACAAGTATTCATACTCTTCCACCTTCTTTTTATCCACTTTAATAACCCACCCTCTGCAACCTCCAATTCAAATCTCACAACTTCTTTTTCCGAAATCTAAGCCCACTTTCTTAATCTCCAACGGCTGCCATCCTCCCACTTCTCAACACCGTATTAAATTCATCTAATCATAACCCCCTCATCTCCCAAACCCCGTTTTCTATTTTCATCCAGTGCATTATATTGATGTATCCATGCTTAAATCACAAAGGATTTCCGTACTTCCTTAAAAATGATATTTGCAAGAATTGAAATTTATCAGCATGTTCTTGCTAAAAATCATATATTAGTGCGACTTCTTCTTTTTTTATTTATTTTCGTATTTATGTCGCCGCGGACGTAAGCGGTATTGTTCTGTTTTCTTTATTTTTTTTATGTCACCCAAGACGAAGTCTCCTTCTTATTATTATTATTATTACTCTTCCTCCAATAAACTTAGGATTAAATATCTAAGAACTATACGGCATAATTTACCGGAACTTTGTATAAATGTTCAGTAAGATGAGAGGGATGAGTTCATTCCAAAATTCGTCCATCTGGCGTAAACTTTTCTTTGAAGATCTTCTCATCTGAGACTACTGGGCCAATTGGAAACAAACCTGGCCACAATGGTCCTTAGGTGGTCCTCTACAAAGATGGCCGCCGGCGGGGAACACAGTTTTCACGTTGGACCAGATGGGAAAAGACATTCAAATTTATTAAATGACTAAAAATTCTTTCTCTTCTGATTGGATAGATGTATACATTACTTCTAGCGAGAAAACGTTATGTTCACCGCTCAATTTTGCACGCGAGGTAGACATAACATTTGTCACTGCTGTCACGTACCCAAAAATAGATCAGGGGAAACCCGACGTAGTCTGGGATCCTGACTCAATATTTTCTTTACCGTAAGCGGCTTCCGGTTCGAATATATTTGAAGTGAAGCTTGTGTAAAGGAAAATATTTTCCCAGGGTACCAGGTTAAACCCGACGTCACATACCGTAATGTCACACTTCAGCGTGTATCCATATATAGTAACAGTGAAAATTTATTTCCCTAAAGTACAAACAATGTCAAGAGTATCTAAAGAATGAAATGCAAAAACTGTTTTGGAACAAACCATTATTCATTTAATAAAACAATTGATGACTTTTGAATTCGGTTAGAACCACAATATAACAACCCGCGAGATCTGATAATCACCTCGGCCGTAGGCCTCGGTAATTATCACATCTCTTGGGTTGTTAAATTGTGGTATTAACCTCATCAAAAGTAATTAATTGTATAATATTCTCCTCTTCTGAAAGTGCTGAGTCAAGTAGAACCATACTTTGCCACAAAGTTCTTATGTGGTCCCCTGCAAAAAAGAGATGTTTTTCGGGTCCGCGCTTTATCCAAAATGGCTGCCAGCGGGGAACATAGTTTTAACATTGGACACAATTGGAATACACATTAAGAGATCTCTTCCGAAACTACTCAGCCAGTGGGAACCAAACTTGGCCATAGTAGTCCTAAGGTGGTCCCCCTGCAAAAAAGTTGTTTTTCAGGTCAGTGCTGTATCCAAAATGGCTGCCAGCGGGGAACATAGTTTTAACATTGGACCCTATTGGAATACACATTAAGAGATATCTTCCGAAACTACTGAGCCAATAGGAACCAAACTTGGCCATAGTAGTCCTAAGGTGGTCCCCCTGCAAAAAAGTTGTTTTTCAGGTTAGTGCTGTATCCAAAATGGCTGCCAGCGGGGAACATAGTTTTAACATTGGACCCTATTGGAATACACATTAAGAGATCTCTTCCGAAACTACTGAGCCAATAGGAACCAAACTTGGCCATAGTAGTCCTAAGGTGGTCCCCCTGCAAAAAAGTTGTTTTTCAGGTCCGCGCTGTATCCAAGGTGGCTGCCAGTGGGGAACACTGTTTAAACATTAGACCCAATGGGAAAAGATATTAAAAGATTTTCTCATCTGAATCTGCTGAGCTGATTGGAAAATACCTTGGCCAAAATAGTCTTTATGTGGTCCTCTGCAAAAAATAAAAACGTTGTTTTTCGTATCTGTGCTAAATCAAAGACTGCCACCAGCAGGGAAAATAATTTTAACATTGGATCTTAGGGAAACACTTTCAAAGATCTTCCGCTCCGAAGCTGCTGAGACAACTGGTACCAAACTTGGCAACGATAGTCTTAAGGGTGTCCTCTGCAAAAAAAAATGTGTGTTTTCAGGCCACCGCTATATCCAAGATGGCCGCTAGCGGGGAGCATAGTTTTAACATTGGACCCTTTTGCAAAAGACATTCAAAGATCTTCTCCTCTGAAAGTGCTGAGACAATCAGAACCAAACTTTGTCACAAAAGTGTTAGATTGTCCCTTGCAAAAAATATATTCTTCAGGTCCATGACCAAATGTTTTACTCTGTTGTCGAATTGTCACCAAACATGGTTGCCAGCGGGGAATTTTCTGAATTGGACCCTATAAGAAATACATACAAAGATCTCCTTCTATAGAACTTCTGAATGCATTTATAAGAAATATGGCATGAATTATCTATGAAGTGTTGATCAAGAAAGCAGGTAGCAGGGAAAAATGGTTAAGTGTTGGACAATTTGACACAATTTTTTCTTTCCATAGTTTAAAATTAAGACCCTTTAACAAAAACATTTTTTTTTACTAATTTCATTGGTCATGCTCCAGGTGAGCGATACAAGCTCTTGAGAGTCTCTTGTTCTTGGAATTTATGCTCTAGGTGAGCAATACAGGCTCTTGAGAGCCACTTTTTCATGGAATTTATATGGTAAGCGTTGCTTTATTTTGCCCAAAACTCGATGAAAGCTCCGGTAATATATAAAGGCCACCAATTTATGAAAATAAGATATCTCTAGTTGGTCTACTCAGAAATATTTCAGGCATATCAAGATGAGAACAAGTTTGTTAATAAATAATCACTTTGTGGTATGGAAAGGGCCGTGGGACGGTGGCATTTCTTCCAACACATGGACCTGAGTTTACATCCCATC
>MJUU01059082.1:115975-131283 GCA_002080025.1 Modiolus philippinarum | reverse complement strand
CGGCGGCGGCGTAAACTTTCATGTTAAGTTTTTGTGATTAGGTCATTTTCTCAGTAACTATAAATGGTAGGTCAAGGATATTTGGTATATAGATTGGTCTTGAGTAGTACATGACAGTCTGCTATATAGTTTTTGTCTGTGACCTCAATTTCATGGTCCAATGAAGTTTTTGTGCTTAGTTTAGTTTCTCAGTAACTATAAGTGGTAGGTCAATGATATTTGTTATATAGGTTGGTCTTAGGTAGAACATGACAGTCTGTCATATGGCTTTTGTCCTTAACCTCAATGTCACGGTCTAGTGAGCATGTTAAGTTTTAGTGATTAGGTCATTTTCTCAGTAACTGTAAGTGGTAGGTCAATGATATTTGGTATATAGGTTGGTCTTGAGTAGTACATGACAGTCTGCTATATGGTTTTTGGCTGGGACCTAAATTTCACGGTCCAGTGATCATGTTAAGTTTCTCAATATCTTTTAATGTAAGGTCAATAATATTTGGTATTTGGGTTTATCTTAAATGGAACATGACAGCCTGCTGTTTGGCTTTAGCCCTTGACCTCATTTTCACGGTCTAATGAACATGTTTGGTTTTTCAGTATCTATCAGTGGTCACTGATTTTTTTTTTTTTTGGTGATTCATGACAGTCTGCGCTATTGCCTTTGTCACTTACCCCAATTTCACAGTCTAGCAAATTTGTTTAGTTTTCTGATTNGACCTAAATTTCACGGTCCAGTGATCATGTTAAGTTTCTAAATATCTTTTAATTTAAGGTCAATAATATTTGGTATTTGGGTTTATCTTAAATGGAACATGACAGCCTGCTGTTTGGCTTTAGCCCTTGACCTCATTTTCACGGTCTAATGAACATGATCTATCAGTGGTCACTGATTTTTTTTTGGTGATTCATGACAGTCTGCGCTATTGCCTTTGTCACTTACCCCAATTTCACAGTCTAGCAAATTTGTTTAGTTTTCTGATTTAGTCAATTTGAGAATTCACATCAATGTTGCGACCATGAAGGGACGGGCGAGACATCAATATGGGCCACACTTGTTTTCTTTACATTCCTCCTATCTTAAGGTTTCAGTAGTATGTCAACGGATTTTGCGTATCTCTTACCGTTTCCAAGCTGTAAGGGGTCAAAGGGGTCAAAGTTGCTATTTTCACAATTTTCACAAATATGTAAAATCTTTATTTCTCAGCGGATTNACCTAATTTCTGTGTTAATCTTAAATTGTGTCCATCTAATTACTGTTTCAAGCCTTTCACTGTGTCCACATTCACTTTTAATTACATTTGTTCAAATTTCAGTGGTCGACATGCTGCGGTCGTATCATGCTGCGCTCGGCGTAGCCCTTTATTAAATAATGCTCGCAAAGATCTATTGATCAATGATCAATGGGCAAAAACTTATAATGCTTTTAATTTGATATAACCCGAGGATTTCTGAAAATCTGACAGAAATCCCAAAATGTGAGGAGCAAACCTCCTTAATAAAGCAAAAAATGATTCTTAATCACGCCCTTTTCTCGATCTGACTATTATCGTTGATTGCGGTAAAATTAAAACTAAAATTTATGATAAAAGGGATGACTTTTACGTCACTATAACTAATCCCCCTTTTCTTGACGCCGACGTTCTTTTAGCCCCATATTATACAGGGGCGAAGGACATTTATGCGAAATTGACTTTGATTATGGTGGACATTTTAGCGAGAAAAAGGGTGTACATTTTAGCGAATTGAAATTAAGTTCCTGTGAAATATTGATGGACAAATCAAAATTCAATGTAACAGATAGGTGATCTTTAAAAAATTATAAAAATATAGATGTTAAATTAAGGAGGTTCGCTCCTCATGTTTTGGGATTTTTGTCAGATTTTCGGAATCCTTGGGTTTTATCCACTTGAAAGTATTATATTTTTTGTCCATCGACCCCTTATTTTTTTTTACATAATTTCATTTTATAAATCGTTGTGAGCATTCTGTAAAAATTTCATTTGATTCTATTTATTCTGTCACATTCATTCATGGTCAAACCTTGTTAATTTTAATCTTATGAAAAATCAGAGGAGTTCGGTTTCACGCCAAGTTTTCAGTTACATAAAACTCAAAAACAAGATCATCTACCTATTAATTTTTTTCGCTTAAATTGTTTCTTTTTAAATTTTCTAACATAAAATCATGTTTATTTGAAATCCTATTGATTTTTAAATGGAGTAGCGAAACCCCTTAAAGTTAGATCTACCAATTGTTCCAAATAGTCTCTGTTTGCAGTTACTGTAGAGAACAATTGGCAGACCTAATTTTAATTAGACTGAAATTAAAGAAAATGTATATATTTAAGACAAATGTAGCATAGTGAGGTTGGAGACAGTTTTGTTGAAGCTTTTATGTGTGTTTAACCTAAACAGAGCGACTGGAATTCATAAAGAGCTTGTTTAAAAAGAATCCTAATGAAGAAAGCACGAGGGAACAATTAGTTACATGTACAGCCCTTGCTTTCAAGTACCATACAAATACAGAGTTGTAACCGTCCAACATGTGTTTTACGTATGCTGGACAAGACCATCAAAAGCCTTCCTTATCGAGTTTTTTTATTCTCAAGCATGGAGCGAAGTGTTGATGCGATTTCGTCAGCATACTGTATACTACTACCCGGCAGTTGGCATCCTAGACATTGTATTATTTGCGATCCCGTATAGTCTCTCCACCCGCCTACGTCGGATCTGCTCGGATGACCNAACAGCTGTTTTGTTTGACCCTCTGACTAAACTGTTGCACTCAGCCTTCGGCTTCGTGCAACAGTTTAGTCCTCGGGTCAAACAAAACAGCTGTTGTTTTCGGACCCAGTCAATAACTGTATACTACTACCCGGCAGTTGGCATCCTAGACATTGTATTATTTGCGATCCCGTATAGTCTCTCCACCCGCCTACGTCGGATATGCTCGGATGACCAAACATTTAACAAGAGGAGCAGAGAGCTTTAAGAGCAATTAGTCAACAGAGGTTACAAAGCACACAAAGTGCATAAAACAATTGATAGTGTTGCTATTTTAGAAAGAAAAAAGTTATTGCAATACAGAGATAAAAAGAATAAAAATTCACGCATCCCCTTCGTTACAACTTTCCACCCACGACTCCCAGATCTGTCGGCCATTACGCGGGACTGCATGAAAGCTCTTCATGTACCACCTAAAATGAAATCCCTTTTTCCTGAACCCCCACTTGTTTCATTCCGACGACCTAAGAACTTGAAGGACATGCTCGTAAGAGCAAAGCTTAAATCACCAGGAATAGGACAATTTAAGACCTATCGAGATAAAAGTTGCCTTCTTTGCAAATACAGTGCCACAACACCAACTTTCGAAAGCTTAGCAACTTGGGAAACTTACAAAATTTTCGGAAATCTATCCTGTAAATACGAAAATGTAATATATATGATAACATGCTCCGTATGTCAACAGCAGTATATTGGTGAAACAAAGAACTCCCTCAATCTTCACATCAATTTACATCGCAATCACGTACAGAAAAAAGAACAATCACAGGCTATAGCGATCCATTTTAACACCACTGGACATAGTTGGACTGACATGCAGGTTGTGGCCATCGACCAAAATAGATCTTGGAACGAGACCTAAATTTCCCGCCCCTACCCATTTTGTAATTTTTTTTTTTTTGGTTATATTATCATATTTTGCTCTATAGCCGTTAGAGTAATAAGAATTTTGTAAGATCTGACAGAATTATTTTTTCCCTTCTCATGTTACATTTGTAGTTAACAGCGTCCATGATGTAGCTGTCGATACTTTGTTTATTGCTTTGTAGTATAGTCTTTGTAAATAGGTTTTATTTCACTGTATTTTTACTTTTTTATTGTGTTTTGATAAAGAGCCGGATAGGTCTCGAAATATCAACTTTTAAATGTTTTATATATATATGTGCTTATACTATAGGGAAAAGATAAACAGGAGTGTGAATGACTTGAATCTTTTTTTAAAATCGTTATGTCCGTCAAATTTGGCGTATAACTATGTTCCCCGCTGGCACCATCTTGGCTGAGATGCGAACCTACCGGACACATTTTTGAAAGAGACCATCTATAAAGGACCTTTGTGTCAATGTTATTGGCTATGTGATGAATCATGGTATGCATTGTATTTAATTTGTCTGAAGTATCTCCAATTTCACAAGAAATTGTAACAAACACACTCCTGCGAGTATATATCCTACTGATGTCGTTTATTTTATTGCAGTCACAGTACAGGTAAAGGAGCAACAGTATCAGCTAGGACTGTTTGATACAGCCGGACAGGTAACCGTCAATTTTTCTTATACGCCTATAATTCTTGGTGTCCTTCGGGTAGTATTATCTTCACGACTTAAAATGATAGAGCAATGTGCATGTGTGGCTTCTAACACACAAAAAAGATACAAGTTCTAAAAAGTAGACATACATGAAACCACCTAACATGATCCGACAAAATTTGAGCATACATGAACATTGTATATTGACATATGAAAAGCTTTAATGACCATACTTTTAAAATTATACAATTTCGCAATTACATAAGGAAAATCGCTTTTAAATTACGAATCTGTGGAAAGTTAATTATAATGTGACTTTGTTCTCAAAGTGGCCTTTTTATTCGTCTTTTGGTTTATAATTAACAATTAAAGGATATGTAGTAAATATACATGAGACAGTCTCTACTAATACAAATATATTCATCAACACAGAACGCGAATCGTATCATTCCTGTTCGTTCTCGCACAATTTTCCATTATAATAAGTTCATCCCTTCCTCCATCCATGACGTCATTAAGGATAAGAATTCTGCATCTTTATTAAAATCTTATTTTATACTAAAAGAATCCATTCCAATACTGTATTGGTAGTAGAATCGGTCAAATCCTCCATACCAGAATCGGAACTGAATGCAGTTTTCTGAAAGAGCATTTGTTTTAAAAAAATTAGAACCTGGCCCCTTCTGCCATGTCTGCCGATTATGTCATCAAGTTGAATGTTCGAAACACTATTTAATATTGTGTCCTACTTATCAAAGGCTTAGAAATTAACTTTTTATTTATTTGGTTGGACCCATTCATATTAATTATCTTCTATTTCGAAATCCCAATTTATCTACAAAAAATAATTTGAACAACTTTCTGATCGTGCAAAAATTTATCCTCAACATTAAAAGGTTTACAAATTGACTGTTGCTCATAAAGTTATTTAAAAGTAATAAGTGTGCAGATTTTAATAACATTCATTATTACCTTATGTTTACTGAATAAGGTCACCAACCTCAATTTCTTAGATGTATATATTTGAATATTTTCAAATGTATTTAAATGATTGTATCCATCTTGTGTGCAAATTAAATCATATAACTTTATATTTAGTTTATAGGAGCGGAATTTCTATAAGTGCATGATTTCCACTTGTTTTCCTATACTTGTATTGTTTTACTTTGTATTAATATATGTCATTATCCCCCCGCTTAGCGAAAGCGGGGGGGGGATTATGTAAAGCAGTCCGTCCGTATGTACGTACGTACGTACGTACGTGCGTTTGTAATGCTCTCCGATAGCTCTGGAACTTTAGAGATACAAATTTGAAACTCGGCACCATACTACAGTATGATCAGAAGTAGGGCGCTGTAGATTCGGAATTTAGGTCAAACGCCCTGGGGGCAAATTATGGGCGAAAACGAATTTTCGCGATATCCAATAATTGAAGAAATTTCCAAGGCCATTTGGACTAGTAAGTTGAAACTCTGGAGTCGACTCGCATATTATGTAGCAACTTCACAGAGGGTGTCGGAACTTTGGTATGACCCCTCAGGGCATGGCCTCTAGGGGTCCAAAAAACGAAAAAAAATCGATTCCTCTGGAACTCCTAACACCTTAAATCACAGAAACCTTGTAATAAAGGTATAAGTAACACTATAAAAGTTGTCTGTGCCAAAGGTTTCGGAATTTTGAAATTTGCCCTCAGGGCGGAAAAATGAGCGAAAATTTATTTCGATATATCCAATAATAAGCGAAATCTTCTGAAGTATTCATATTTGGAAGCTGAAACTTTGTATGAAAGTTTGATTATATGCATCTCATTTACTGATGATAGCGGACTTCTGGTATGACCCCTGGGGGCATGCCCTTAAGGGACCAAAAAAATGTTAAACAATTAGTACTCATCAGAACGACTGGAACTCTTTGTATAATTTCGATTTTGTGGTTTATATTTTCATGAGGAATTATTGGAATTGCTCTTTGAATACGTTCTAAGCTTTTCGTATTTAGACCCCGATGCCAAATTTGGTAAATTTCCTGAAAATGTCAAAGACTAATAATATGAAATTTGAACATGAAGTTTTATAATTAAGCAACTTTTTAATGTCATCAGCTAGTATGAACACTAGGATTTCAAAAATATGATTCTAATTTTGGTAAATTTCCTGAAACTCTCAAAGACCAATAATTTTTTGGAATTTTACCTAGCAACCATATCTTTTTGATACCTTATAGTTTTAATGATCATTTTCAATGGTCAGATTGCAAAAAACCTTGATTCTAATTTTGGTAAAGTTCCTGAAACTCTCAAAGACCCATTATTTTTTGGAATTCTACCTAGCAACCATATCTCTTTCAATTCCTTACAGTAAAAATGATGATTTTCAACAGCCAGGTTGGAAAAAATCTTTGATTTTAATTTTGGTAAAGTTCCTGAAACTCTCAAAGACCCATTATTTTTCGGAATTCTACCTAGCAACCTTACCTTTTTGGTGTTTTACAGTTACGATGATTAATTTAGTTTCAAAAACACTTGTCTTTTTTACAAGGGGAGGGGGTCCAAAAAGGGGGATCGCAATCTTTGATTGGCTGTTTTTCATTTTTCATGAAATATTATTTACACTAAATACAAGGTAAAAATCAATGGATCAACGCTTTAATTGTTGTTCTTCATCTTGAAATCATCATAAGGCTTTCAACAAAGAGCCAGTATTTCATAGGAAGTTTAAGACGACCCCTAGCAACAGATTGAACGGATTTTTTTTTGCTAAATCTCGAGAAACGCTACATCAATGATTCTGTTTAGCTATGGACGCGAGGTCAAAAACATAAAATTAAGTGGCAAAATATTCTTACAAATGCTGCCAACCGTCACAAAAAAGACTATCAGAAGACAATCATAACATATAAAGAACCACAGGACACTCATCGAATCAATTTCAAGAAAACTTGGCGAAATAAAATAGATGGGGGCACTATAAACAGGTGGTCAGGGTATCAATTGGAAATTAGAAAAGTAAAATGTCAAATTTGAAAATATGATGTTGTATCCATATGAAATATTCTCTCAAGAACAAGTACACCAAAACGGAGATATATAGAGAGCGTACATCTCTCGCACGGACGGATTCTTATTTCCTTTTCTGTAATGTCTTTCTTAACGAAATCGCACGGCAAACGATTTTAATACGACTGTAAAAATTTTGTGGTCGTATAATGGTATGGTGCTGTCGTCATCGTTGTCAGCGTCGTTGTCTGTAGACACTTTTAGTTTTGGCCAATAACTCAAGTTCAAGTTGATCAATCCTTATGAAATTTTAAAACAATGTTCCTTGGCTCAAAAGGAAGGTGTGGATCGGTTTTGGTCATTATTGCCCCTCCCGTTTTTAAAAATAGGGGCCAAAAAGGGCTAAATTGGGTGTTTTCACCTATTTAGCTGTAGAATTTTTATTAATTATCGGATTTTGATGGGGTTTCTTTCAGTGTACTCCTGAGGTAATTTCCAATCAGTAGCATGGAACGGATTTCACGTCGCATGTACCGTTCATGAGAAAATGGGGTCAAAAAGGGGTGAATGTCAAAAATTTTATTTTTTTTATTTTTAGTCCGATTTTGATGCCGTTTTTGCAATGGATTCCTTTCGAAAATAAATAGAGCGCTGCACCATCAGATAATTTGTTTCCTTTCCGAGTTATGAGGGGCCAAACGGGGCAAAAATTGCAAACATGCAGATTACATAAAATTTTTATTTTTCATCGGATTTCAATGGGATTTTTTTCTTTTGATTGGTCATGATATAAGCTTTAAGTAGTACGTAGAACAGATTATGTGTAGCTCTTACGGTTTCCGAGTTACAAGGGGTCAAAGGGGCCAAAATTGCAATTTCTCTAAATATGTGAAATCTTTATTTTTCATCGGATTTTGATGAGATTTTTGTCTTCGGATTCCTCTTGATTTAAGCTTTCAGTAATATGTCAACGGATTTCGCATAATTTTACTGTTTCTGAGCTACAAGGGGCCAAAGGAGTCAAAATTGCAATTTTTCAAAATATGTGAAATCTTTATTTTTCATTGGATTGCGATGGGATTTTTTTCTTAAGATTTTTCATGATATAAGCTTTCAAAGTTGTGCCAGCGGATTTCGAGTAGCTTCTACCATTTCCAAGCTACAAGGGGTGAAAGGGGCCAAAATTGCATTTTTTTCGAAATATTAGAAATTTTTATTTTTCATCATAGTTCTTTATTGTGTCCATTTAATTACTGTATCAAGATCTTTACTGTGTCCTCATTCATTTTGAATAACACTCGTTCAAGTTTCAGTGTTTGACATGCTGAGGTCGTATCATGCTGCGCTCGGCGTAGCCCTTTATTTCTTTCATAAAAATGTCGGTAAAACGTTTGGAAAGCTGCACTAGACCATTTTGCTGCATATTGTTTAATATTGTATTTGAATAATAACAGATTTGTTATTTCTTTAACTTCAGGAAGAATATCAAGGTCTACGACTCCTTTCATATCCCGGTACGCATGTGTTTTTAATGGCATTTTCCGTTGTTATGCCAGAGTCTATGAAGAATTTAGAACTTAAATGGATACCGGAAGTACGTCATCAATCACCATCATCAGCCTATCTCATCATCGGGACACAGGCTGATCTTAGAGACGATGAAAAAGTGAAACAAAAATTACAAAAACGGAGACAAAGACCGGTTTCACTAGAAGAAGGACAGAGATTAGCCAAACGTGTAAATGCAGACTGTTATATAGAATGTTCCGCCTTGACACGACAAGGATTGAAAGATGTGTTCGACGAAGCTCTTATAGCAGTATTAGATCCAAAAGTAAAGCGAAAATCCGGTAGACGGAAAATAAGATGTGTTATATTGTAGTGGATGAAATTTAAATTCTGTTCATAACACTTTATTGCCTTATAAATAAGATCTAACACAAACACATACGTGAAGAGAAAAGCGGCCATCACATAATTATTAAGTGTGCGTCCGGAAATAAACCGATGACGAGATGATACTTCGTTTGATGTTAAGCACTTGTCGGTCGTAGCACTATTTAGTGGCTGTCAAAATTCAAATTTTTTATGAAGGAGGCTTTGATGATAGCTTTGCTATTCAAAATAAAGTAAGATAATAATATTACGAATATGTATACTGATGTTATTATCAACATTTGTTAAATAATTGTCTCAATTGTTTAAAACGGAATATTTGAGTATCAAGGACAAGACATGAAATTGTATGTGCAATAAAATCTTAAGCTTCTCGATGGAATAGCTGTAGAGATTTTTTTCGTTGGCGTTGTCGACTTGTTTATCTTTTTAAAATCAGATAAATATTATGTTATATAAAGGAAATGTTTTTCCTTGTGATTTTTTTTGTATCATGCTTGTATGTTTAAGCTGTTTTGGGTTAAATTTTGAACATCTTTAATTTTATCCAGGATAGGTTTCTTAGAACTTTAAGACACACTCCTTGACTTTTACGATGTTACGGTTAACTCTAAATTGAAATTTGATATAGGTTGTAAAATGACAGTTTGAAAGGAGGATTGTGTATATTTGAACACTTTTGCGTTTGTAGAAAACAAATTATAGTACCATCAGCCTGCCAGTAAGACATTGGTGTGCCTTAATTAACCAAACTTAAATTTTATATCTTAAAGCTTTTTTATACTTTGAATTGAAAATACCAGTTTAATTCATATTTGTGGCTACACAGTTTTGACTCTTATTTTGATTTATGATTGATCAACCATTATTTTGATTTATGATTGATCAATCATTCAATTTGACCTCTTCAGCCAAAGATATTGTAGTTTGTTTAATATCATCCACAGGTATCATTACTAAATCCTTCCACAATGTAACTAAAATGTTGCTTAATCTGACACCATTATATGAGGGTAGAAATGGGTGTACTCTTATGACGGTTAACGGTAAAAAAAAATACGCCAAAATGACGTTAACGGTAAAATTTATGCCTTCATGAGAAATTTGAAAGATATTTCTAGAAAAATATGTTTTGACGAATGACGATTTTATCCAATTCGTGATAACGCTACGGAATCACGCTAATATATTTTTGACGATTAATTAACGGTAAAATTTTGACCCATTTGACGTTAACGATACCTGAAAAGAGGCGTTTCACGGTCAATGATAAAAGCATTCATCATGTTCATACCCTCTTTTATAGGAAAGTCAGACAACATTATGTCGTTACAATATCATGACTCGGACATTTTTACCTTGACCATGGGGGTATTAATAACAAAATTACCGAACAGAGTTGTCAGGCTGAGTTGTCATTATTAAGTTTGATCAAATATTGAAGGAAAGTTTCATAGTACATTGTATACTTACATTTTTCTTGTATTTTATAGTATGTGCTTTATTATGTCAGTAATTTATAAAGAAATTACTTTACCTCAGCATTGGCGAATTTGGGTCGGGAGTTTGAAACCCCCTTTTTTCTGGATTTTTTTTTTAATTTTGTGCTGAATTCAATCCAAATCCGACAAATGGTTGGAAAATGTCGCCTTACCCGTTTTCGAGAGCTAAACCTGTAAAGTGCTCAACTGAAGCAATTGCAATATATTTATTAACGGGGTTAAGCAGCTTAAACACAGAACAAGAATGCACAAAACGAGTGAACAAAAAATGTCTATGGTTCCTTGCAACGTTGGTCCATTTCTTTGATTTTCAAGCCATGTTTTTTTCATGTAGTTTGCAAAGCTTTTTTCAAATGCAATAGGGACTTTGGCATTTGGGTTTTATTTGCGGTTTTGGGGGAAAGTTGCCATTTCCTACAGTCGATCATCTAGATTAAGTACTGGTCATACCATTATAGTTCACACATGGCACAAATCTTTTAAGTGTAGATTAACAGGAAAAAACTAACTTGATGCTAATTATCTGAAATATATCTGTTAAACAACTGGAGATTTGCCATATGTGTCATTATGTAGTAGAGGTGTTACAATTTAATACTGAATCAAAATATTTTTTATCATTTGTAGATATAGATTTTTATATATTATGATACGAGGAAGTTTTTTTAAGTTATTTTTTTGTGAAGTTCATACTTTATTTGCTATAGAAATGATTTTGATACAAGTGGTTTTGACTCATTTGAAAGAAAACGTAATGTGTGAAATGTTATATATTTTACCATGACTTTAAATTGCCATCAAGGGAACATTCGTTTAAATTATATCTGCCAATTGTAAATTTAATGTAACCAGGGTTTGTTTTGTAGTTGTAACTTGTACATGTATGTGGATGTCCAATGCACAAAACAAAATTAATTAACTAAGGTTGTTGCCAAAATCCAACATTGTATTGAGAAGCCAGATTGTTTGCTCAACTTACTTAATAGCAAAAGTCAAGATTTTAGAGCATCATATTAAATATTTTGACCTCCAAAGTCATTAAACAGTTATTATGATTATAGCATTTGTATATTATATCGACCTGAGAAAATGCATATAGACCCATGATATACGTTTCTTGGTCGATATAACATCTACTGACTTGCGATTGTTATAATATTGATTTAATTGATGCACATTTACCACTTGTGTCATTACTGTATTTATTATGAGCATGTAGTCCCTTGGACTGACCTAATTTTGACAATTTCATTTATGAGTACATGTTTTTAAATATTAATACGTTTTTACATGCTTTTCCAACAGTTCAAAAAATGTTTTTCATATACATTTGCTTTAGCCTGCATATTTAAAGTACATAAAGTCAAAAGATTGAAGCAAACTTGCAAGCAATTTCTTCTTAAGTATATTTCTGACTAACATGGCCATTAATTTATCATATATATTAGATTATGGAAAATCTATATGTTTTGCTTTAGGATGCCTAAACCAAATACCCCCCGAAAATTTTACCCATTTACTGGTTACAAATATAACAACTGAATCTCTAAATGACTTTTTTGGTAAAAGGAACAAGAAATTATATTTTTAGTTATTTTTAGTAATTAACGTGCAATATGCTTCATGCAATCAGTCGTTTTGCCATTTTTGTGCAACATCACACAATAAATTAAAGGGGGCCATGTTATTATGTTCTGGCAAATGGAATAGTTTGAAAAATATCTGATGAATAATATTAACATTTAAAGACTCTTTGTCTTCCAAGCATAGTTTGTCTTCGGATGGAAATTTGTTCCACAGGTCATATTTTACGGAGTAGTTTGTACTGAGTAACCACACATCGCCTTGTGTAAAAAATTATCTCGAAGATTATACTAGGATAGAATTATAGTGATATGTAAATGAAAATGAAGATATATCATGTACAATACATCAGAAGTACATTTTTTCTTTATTCATCCGGGCGTGGACTGATTTTATTTATAACTAAACCGCATCATTTTTTTCTTTATATTATACAAATATAGTCTGTGTGTGAAGTCGATACGATGTTATATTGACCTGGGAAAAGCATATCGACCGAGGATGACATCCGAGGTCGATATGCTTTTCCAGGTCGATATAACATCGTATCGACCTCACACACAGACTATAACTGCTACATCATTAATTTACAGAAACACTGAATAGGTCATTTTTACTCTTTATCTAAATAATTAAATGCAAGATATAATTGAATTAATTTAAAAAATTATATATTTAGAATTTTATAAAAAATTACTATGATGTAATTACAATATGTATGGTATATAACATTCTTAGAAACTTCATTAAGATGAATTAAATAAGATTTTAATTTTCTTTTTACAAACCTTCATAGGAACATGTGAAATGCATTACTATTTTTAGTAACATGAGATATAACTTTCTTATGTACTGTTTTCTAGTCAATCTCTAAAAATACAGTGAGTCATGTGATCATATCTCCACCAATCAAATTTCTCAAAACGATATCAAATTAATAATATAAGTATATATGGTGTTACAGAGTGAATATGTCCATATACCGGAAAGTATATATGGTGTTATAGAGTGTATATGTCCATATACCGGAAAGTATATATGGAATAACAGGGTGTATATGTCCATATACCGGAAAGTATATATGGAGTAATAGGGAGTGTGTCCAGCATAGGAAATTTGCGCTTTTGTCAATATACGGGTGTTGTTGTAGCACTCTTAAGGCGGAAATACCCAATGGTTTGCGTCAAAAGGATTGTTATTGTCTTCGATGTGACCCCTATCAGTATAAACACTCTGGTCCGAAGCTAGGTGTATGATTGGACAAATATTGAATTAAAAGGCGTGAACTGATTATGATGCGAAACTTGATGATATTTACTTTTTCTTTGTCTTCAATATGTTAAGCTCGTTATATAAAGTAGAACATACACTGATAATTGCGTGTTCGATACTGTAGGTGTAAGTTATTTCTATAAACATATTGCACAAGAGTACTTGTTTAAGTATTTCCCCAACACTCTCTCAAAGAGAGTTGTTCCTTTCGAAATTCGAAAGTATGTGTAAAATGTCCTCATTTTGTTTATGTTTTAAATTTTTAGATGCAAAAATGCATTTCAGAAGAGTATAGAAGAAACAAAAAAACAAAGACAAAAATTTTTCCAGAATTCTACATTTATTCGTACTTCCACTAGGATTTTTTTTCTATGTAGGAAGCAATCAGATCCATTTCTTTTCCGTGTTTCAGATTTGAAAAATGACAATTGTATATAGCAAACATCATTTTACCAATTTTCGGTGAGACAAGGTGATGAAAACAGTTACAACCTTACCCCAATGACGCCATGATCACGCATTTAATAACAGCACTGTATTCAAATGCATGGTCTTTTTGTTGGTTCCAGTTCTCTCATTTTTAATTTGAGCTAAAATTAGTGCATTTTAATGATAATTTTGTGTTCAACCGTTGTCTTTTATTGTCCAAGTGCTTTCATTTTCAAATTTGTGTAGGTATACATTTGTGCTATTTGTAACAAATGACTTACTACTTTAACCTGACCGGTTCAATAATTATAGCATTGTCAGATAATTTATCATTGGTGGATCCAGAGGGGAGTTCCGAGGGTTGGACCCCCTTTTTCTATAAAAACGATATTAAATTTCGTGCAGAATTTAGACAAAAATTGATAAAACCTAGCAAAGATTCACTGGAACCCCTATTCACTGGAACCCCCTTTTTTATACGACCGCAAAAATTTTTGCGGTCGTATAATGGTATGGTGCTGTCGTCGTCGTCGTCGTTGTCGTCGTTGTCGTCGTCTGTAGACACTTTTGTTTTTGGCCAATAACTTAAGTTCCAGATGATCAATCCTTGTGAAATTTTTACACAATGTTCCTTGGCACAAAAGGAATGCTTGGGTAAGTTTTGGTCATTGTGGCCCCACCCGTTTTAAAAAAGGGGCCAAAAGGGGTTTAATTAGGTGTTTTCACATATTTGACTGTAGAATCTTTATTATTTGTTGGATTTTGATGGAGTTTCTTTCAGTAAACTCCTTAGAAAATTTCCAATCTGGAGTATGCCAACGGATTTCACGTGGCATGTACCGTTCACGAGATAAATGGGGCCCAAAAGGGGCGAATTTCAAAAATTTAATTTTTTTATTTTTAGTCCGATTTTGATGCAATTTTTTTCAAAGGATTCCTTATGAAAAATTTACATAGCGCTCTACTATTAGATTTTTGGTAACTTGTTTCCTTACCCAGCTATGAGGGGCCAAAGGGGGCCAAAATCATAAATTTACAGATAACCTTAAATTTTTATTTTTCATCGGATTTCGATGGGATTTTTTTCTTTGGATTCCTCTTGATGTAAGCTTTCAGTAGTATGTCAACGGATTTTGCTTAGCTCTTACTGTTTCCGTGCTATAAGGGTTCACAGGGGCCAAAACTGCAAATTTGCAGATTACCTAAAATTTTTATTTTTCATCGCATTTTGATGGTCTTTTTTCTTTGGATTCCTCTTGATATAAGCTTTCAGCAGTATGTCAATGGATTGGGCGTAGCTCTTACCGTTTCTGCGCTATAA
>MJUU01059082.1:91597-115753 GCA_002080025.1 Modiolus philippinarum | reverse complement strand
TTTTCAGATTTCAGTGGACGACATGCTGCGGTCGTATCATGCTGCGCTCGGCGTAGCCCTTTATTAGAAGGCTGGATCCGCCAGTGATTTGTGCATTTAGTAATATTTCTAAAATTGTTGAATTTTGCATATTTTATAAATAATAAATATAAACTTCTTATGATATATGTATAGTTTATTGTCTGGACTGGAAATTGAAAAATGATGAGAACAAGTCTGAAGCGTTATGTACAAGACAGTAGACTCCTCATTGAAGATAAGAACAAAGACGTATCTAGACCATCTACTGTAAGCGTCCCGAAGATTGTTGGGTAAAGGTAAACGAAGCAAAATGTAAATAAAATTTGTTTTGCCTCCTGTTTACGAAAGCGACCAAAAGCTTTTTCATAAAAAAAACATTGCGTTCATTATTCCTTTATCGTTTTCAGTGTCTTGGGTAGATAGAGATGATTTCGTCGTTTTGAAATAGCAAATTATGTTTTTAAATATGCAAATATTTTCATTAGTGGTGAAACGTTATAGAAAAATTGAACTTCCGCCACAGCCATGGAACACAAAGCAACAAGTTTCACATGTATTTTGAAAATTAGGAAAGGTTTAAAAATTTTAAAGTAAAATATTTTAGAAAAGGATTTTACAATAAGTGTTATCATCGAATAAAGTAAGTGAAAACCGAACCGTCAATCTAAAACGAATAATTCAAGGACAATGGCATCATCGGAAAAACAAAGAAGCAGACATTACATGAGTACAATACAGAAAAGAAACATGAAGACACACACACATAGAAAGATGAACAACAACAAATATTTTACATTGAATTACTTTTGAATAATATTCTGTAGACATTTTTGTTTTGGGTCAATAACTTAAGTTCCAGTTGATCAATTCTTATGAAATTTGAACACAATGCTCCTTGACACAAAAGGAAGGCTGGGATGGGTTTTAGATGTAGTGGCCCCAAAAAGGGCAAATTTGGGTGTTTACACACATTTGCCTGTTTAATTTTTATTATTCATCGGATTTTGATGTTTTTTTCAGTGTGCTCCTGAGGAGATTTCAAATCAGTAGTGTTTCAATGGATTTCATTATTTATATGTTTAGAACTCATTTTGAAAGAGCTACCAACTGTATTAAAGAAAAAAATCTATATTACTTGCATTGTAAAGTACATTTTTATTATTAATTTGTTATTTTGGAATGATTACACATGTAAAATTCATAATACAAAGAAATAGTTACAGTTGATTCCCACTACATAGTTTACTAACATTTACTTCAAAAGAATAAATATGAAAAAGAAAGGAGATGGGGTAAATGTCAAGGAGACAACATCCCATATCCAGGTTAAAACGACTCAAAAAACACATTATTGCAAAGGTCAACCAAGTGGCATAACTTTCACTGAGTCGAAGTCAAGATTTATAACCCACGCCTACATCCTATTACCTTAAAAAGACTACACAATGTACACATATCAAAAAAAGGTTACAGTTGTATACAAAGTGTAGTGTCTTTTTAACGACCACAGATCCGTTTTAGAATGTAAGCTTGGGGTGTAAACTTTTGACTTCCGATCAGTAAAACTTTTGCAACTTGGTTGACCGTTGCAATAACATTTCGAGCTGAAAGAAAACAAAGTGTAAAGGTATTAAAATACCGAAGAAGAGGTTGAAAGCAATTTTAGCTTCATCATATTATTAAACTCTAGAAACTAACTTTATACACCCTTTTAAGTTTTTACCAACACAAAGTTTATTTTGCAATTGCATACCGGATATCAGATTTTAATTATTTTACAAATTAAAAAAAAATGAAAAAATGTTATAACATATAAATTGATATAAATGATTGTCTGATATAGAAATGTTAATTAAGAATTATGGTCTGCATCTGTCGACAAATCTCGGGTAGAGAACAACATCCCTTATATGTTCTATTTTAAGTAGCCAACACAGATATCTCTCCAAACCTAACCCATATCCACCATGAGGACAGGTACCGTATCTTCTCTGAAATTAAAAAAAAAGTCTTTATTGTATCTTGATATGCATGTGTTTTAATCATGCGAAACTATGCTTACGAACATCGTTAATCAGAGGATTTGAAAATCAATGTATACTCAATGCACTCAATATGGGCTTATTGTCATAACCAACCTTATATAATATCCGAATTTCATTTTGTCCATTAGTAAGGACTGCCAGTTGTTTTAAAAGGGGAAATGGAACATTGAATCACATTTCACTAATTTACATTTTACCAAGACTAGTTATATGCAAACTGACGCGTCTCGGAAAGAGCTCTTCTTTCTGCATGTGTTTAATTTCCTTCTCTCATGTAAACTTGAATTGTAGGCTTTTACAATTTGATTGATAAATATTCAATTCCAATTTCCAATTTTATTGAAGACGGTTTGTTTAAGTTTAAGATTCTCCTATTGAGGTTTTCCCTTTCTATTTCACCCTACTTTTCCAGTGGCAGTCAGAATTTCTCATCCCGCGACCCTTTCCATACCATAAAGCGATTATTTATTAACAAACTTGTTCTCGTCTTGATATAGCTGAAATATTGCTCAATCAATCAATCCTATTGAGGTTTGTCTATAGGTCACTTCGGTGTGATTTGTGCAACGAACGACAAAATCATTTTACCTGTATCATGACACAAGGCTTGTACATCAAACGACAAAAACATTTTACTTGTGTGACAAAATGCAATGTTTTGACAATATTATGGCTTTCACATTTAACACAAAGGCAATGTTTGACAATATTATGGCTTTGACATTTAACACAATCTTAGAAGCTGTAGTCGTCATATAAGCGAGAGGTTGATGCATCATTAAACCTGGTTTAACCCACCATTTTATTTAAAAAAATGCCCGTTCCAAGTCGAGAATATGATGGCTTGCCGAAAATGTTCTGTGTTTGGTTGTGTGTTCTCGATACTGTCGTACGTTTTACGGATTTTCCTTACTGGTCTTTCCCTCTAATTGCTTCGGACTTATGTTGTCACTTTTATTTTACAGGCTTGATATACAGGTTAATTTTCCTTCATTTATTACATATTCGGAAAATTCAGAATAAAAAATTAATCAATGAAATAAACATAGTTCACTAGAAAAATAGTTCAGGTGGTTCGGGGGTATAAACAACATCCATCAGAATTTTTCAATAGTTTGCAGAATTAAACTTCAAAAATTGAACTTCCAAAAATTAAATTAAAATTGGGAGTCACAGGCCATATAAGCTCACAATCTTGCACCGAGAATGGGGATTTTTTGTTGGAATGTTAAGGAAAATCATTTTATAAAAATTATTCCAGTAACATCCATGAGAATTTTGATTAATTTTATATATTGCTAACCCGGTAAAGAACTTCCTAAAAACAAAAAGAAAAATTGGGTTACGGACCTTTTTATGTAATTATTTCACATAAGCAAAATTTTCGTAGTGATTTCTTTTAAAAAATATGTTTTGAAATTACCTCCCTTGCCTAAATTTTCATTTCAAAGAAATTTACAGTAAAAATACCATTCTGAATTTTTCGTCTTAAATGAATGCTAGACTATGAGAAATATGAAAAAGAAAAGAAAAGGGGTAAATGTCAAGGAGACAACATGCCATATCCAGGTTAAAACGACCCAAAACAAAGCATCTTGGGGTCACTGTACGGTCTTCAACACAGTGAGGAACCTCACACCATATAGCAAGCCCTAAATGGCCCCAAAAATGGTAAAAAAGTGAATAAATCAATGAAAACAAACCACATCCAATAACCCAAATATCAAGAAACTAAAATTTAATAAGAAGACAAGGACAAGCCAATGACCAACATATTCCTGACTTGGGACAGGCGCAAAAATTGCAGTGGGGTTAAACTCGTTTTCTTGGATCCAAACCCTCCCCCTATGTGTGGTGAATGGCTAAAAAATAAATACACAAAAAGACTCACAGTAAAAATCAAACCAGAAAAAAAGAAAAAAAGTCCAACTTGTCAAGACGAATACCCTTACAATGAAGTACATAAAACATGAAGACAATACACACAGGTACTGTCTAGACAAATGCTCACAGTTACTGACAGCTAGCTAAGGACATAATTTCCGTTGACTATGATATCAAGCCTTCTTTCATATGAAAATTTAATTGAAATACTTCTAAACAGATTTGGTATAACAACATCATCAATTATGAAAGAAGAACATGATATTGTGCAATGCCAAATACTGCCAATATGAAAAATTGTTTAAATTTAGTTATGGTGTAAAGCATTTAGGAGATGATAAATATTTTTGCCAACAAAAACCAGGAGTAAATATGCCCATTATTTGTGTTTTGAGCGAAATATTGTAAAGATTTGTCCAAATTTTAAAATGTATGTAGATTTCTTTGATAAAAAATAGCTATCAAAGCATGAAACATGAAATCGAAATGGCGGAATACTACCGAACCACCTTAAGGCACAGAAAGCCATAAAAACTATTAAAATCATAAAGGATCACCATTTGATCTAGTGAAGGCGCGTGCTTGGTATAAATTCTATGCTAACTTTAATTTAGTTCAACATTGGGAACTTTCAATCACATTCCTATAACATTTTATTAGAAACTTTGAAAAAAAAACGACAAAAACGAAAGAAAACACTAAATTAAATGTAACTTCGGTATTTAGTTACCCTTTTCCAACTTGTTCCCGTAAGCATAAATAAAACTAGACAAGCTTAATTAAAACAAGAAAAAATGTCGGAGAAAACGATAACCATAAGGCATCTACAATCAGGCAAAAAATAATATGACACAAACATCACTATATCGATGGATGATTAGCCTTGATTCTTATATGGGGTATGATTAGATACATTGTATAATACCAACATAACACCTTTTGCATATAGTCTAATACCAAATAAAAGACCTTTAGCACATACTGTCATTCTCTAATAAGAATCGAAATAATTCATGGCCTTTCATAGATTGTGGGTATTTTAACATGGTCTCTCGTTGTTTTTGCTTATTTCACCCCTCGCTAATGCTCTGGATAAAATAATAGCGAAAACAACTCGAGCCCATGTTAAAATGACCACAGACTATTGGTTTCAATGAATTATTTCTTAATCAAAATTTGTATATATATCCCACACAAAATTCATTTCATACATTTGTATGAAGTAAATCGTATCTTATTCTGAGTAACATACCTGGTCAATATACCAATAATATGGAGTAGGATCAATTCCTTCGCGTTTAAATCCAGCATTTAGTTCATCTTCATGCCATGTCCTCATTGATCCACCAACAATCTCACCAACACCTGGCATCAACAAGTCTACCTGTAATTGTATATTTTAATGGTAGTTAATTTTTTTTAAAGAAGTGCAAAATTTGCATGTTATATGAATTAAATCCATATTTTATTTAACTGTCATTACTCAAGAAAGTTGAAGATAGGTTTTAAGTGGTATAATATTTTGTTATAATTATTTCCCTACTTTTCTCAAACCACGTGCACCAAACGAGATGAATCAAACTTACTACAGTTGTTTTGGATAAGTAAAGATTGAATCACTGATATGTCAAATTAGTGCAGTAATTTTGTTGCTTTGTACGTGGTTATTTCGACGATTTATGTCTCATCTAGTGAAACATCATTTTGAAGACGAGAAAAAAAAGAAAAACTAGATGTTGTCGGAAACGACAGCTATCCCCGCACTCCCTGTTTGACACAGAAAACAGTTGTTATACACCCTTGGCATATTTTTAAATCTACCTATTGATAGTCATTATTGTTACTAAAAGAATTGTAGGATATATGGTTGCTAAGTAGAATTCCAAAAATAAGTGGTCTTTGAGACTTTCAGGAAATTTACCACAATTGGAATCAAATATTTTTGAAATCCAATTGATGAAAATGTCCATCCTAAACTACACAAACATTTTAAGTATGGTTGCCAGGTAGAATTCCAAAAAATAAGTGGTCTTTGAGACTTTCAGGAAATTTACCAAAATTGGAATCAAATATTCTTGAAATCCAATTGATGAAAATGTTCGTCCTAAGCTACACAAACATTTTAAATACGGTTGCTAGGAAGAATTCCAAAACATAAGTTGTCTTTGAGACTTTCAGGAAATTTACCAAAATTGGAACCACCTTTCAGAATCCTAAGTTATCAGAATTTTGTTTTTTACCAAACACTTGTCAGAATATAAGATAATATGCCAAAATTAAAAAAAAAATATGTGTCTTTGACATTTTCAGGAAATTTACCAAAATTGGAACCGGAACCAACATTCCAAAAGCTTATTGCAAATCTATAGACTATATGCAACAATTCTCCATAAAAATTTGATCCCTAAATCCAAAAATGTAGGAGTTTGCGTCACATGCCACATTGGTCTAATCCACATCTTTGGGTCTTTGTTAAAATTGACATCATGGGGCCTCTTGTTTGCACCAAGACCAATATCGAAAATCCGAAAGCTTATTGCGCATCTGCAGACTATATGCAACAATCAACAATTCTACAACAAAATTAAATCCCTAAATCCAAAAATGTAGGAGGAGTTTGAGTCACAAGAAAAGTGTGACGGACGGACGGACATACGGAGGGTATAACATTATCCCCGAACTTTCTTCGAAAGTGCGGGGATAAAAATGGAAGCCGGAAGAGAACATAATGAAAGCTTGAAGGTAATATATAATTTTAGGCGTGTAAGTAAAAGCTTGAAAAGCGGTATGGCACAATGTAAATCCCCTATAGAGTAACAGTTTAGTAGACTTTGTACTTTTAAATATACATGTTTACATTTGTTCAAAATCGAAGTGCTTCACTGCGGGTCTTGTGATACTCTCCAGGAATAGAAACCTAGTACAAAAAGCTTTCCGGTGCAAAAACCATAGAAAATCCAGTAAAGAAAACTTTTTTAAACTGATGATATACACAGTCTCATTGGTTAAGATGTTCTTCAGTGCCGATAAAGACAGATAGAGAAAACGTCCCTGGTCGCACTTCAATAGTTCATGTGAACAGGTCAAGGCTATATGTTGGAGTTATATGTTACGAAGTTTTATGAAAATTAAATATCGGAATTTTAGTCTTTATAATCATCAACAATTCATTTCTGTTAATTGTACCATTCTAAAAAGCGTTTATTCACATTTCAATGAATTCACAGTTTTTTGTTGTGTTTGACAAACCTTTAGTTGAGGACATATGTAATGCAACATTGATAAAATATACTCTTGGTCATAAATATGGAATACTTTTTGTTGAAAATGCCTGAGATATTTCAGGGCGGTTTTTTTTAATAAAAAATTCAAATTATCCATTAAAAATCGCTGAAATTATCACTTAAATCATTCTTGTACACGGTGGGCTTCGAAAATTGCATCTTTCGTCCAAATATTTGTACATCCAATATTTGATTTACAAAATGTCCCATTTTCACCAAAATGTGGGTTTCAGAACAGGTTGAAGGAGTGGTCTGAAATATTCGTAGAATCAGAGACTTTCGTACTTCACATTTTTAAAACAATGTTTTAAAGCAAAATATGATACTTTCATGCAAACTCTTTTGTGCATAATGCTTCCAAACTTCAAATTTTGGCTCAGAAAATAGGAATATTCCATATTAATTTACAAGTGTACATATTAAAACCAAATTTTCAGGTCAACAACAATAAATGGAATGTTGAACAAAGACTATTAAATAGCTTACAGATTCTGTAACCCTAGTGTCATCAGAACATCTCTGCATATAAAATGATTTGATTTCCGCTGGGAAATGAGTTAAGAAAATAGGACATCCTATTTTGTCGTTCATTTTTCTCTCTGGTGCTTCTGGAATATCCTAAAAATCAAAATAAAGATTATATAAAATATAAATCCTTTTCCAAACTATACGAGCCCTAAATAATAACGCACTTGCAATGTCAAGCAAATAAGTAAAAAACAGAGCGCTCGAAAATAAAAAAAATACCTAGAGATTATTTTTTGTATTTATTTATTTATTTTTATTTATTTATTTTATTTTGTCTTTTTTATGATGGATGGTTTCAAATAATGGGGACTAAAAAGTTTACAAAAATAAACAAATACCAAAGTACTGAAGTAACTTTAGATTTAGTTTCTGTTTATGGCTTTTTCGACAACCATGTAATTCCAGTAGAGATCAAATCAATACATTTAGATGACAACAAATAAAAGCTGATGGGGAACAAATAACCAATGTGCTCTAAATGTTAATGAAAAATCAGCCAAGACCGGGCTTTTTATGAGGGAGATACTTCTTCAGTTTTAAATATAATTTTACAAAATTTAGACATTTTCAGTTTCAAAATAAAAAACACCGAAGTACTGACTACTGGGCTTGTTCACATCCCCTAACAGTCCAACAGAAGTGGTATCGACCAAGTGGTAACAAATGTCAAATTCCGGAAAAACTGTAAATTTAGCCCTTGCATAAGGCCATTTCGACAACCTATGTCTCTACAGTGCAGATCAAATCATAATATTTTGAAGTTCACAAAGAGAAAGATTTATGAAAGCTGACACAGATCAATAAAGCAATATAATCTAAATTTAAACCAAAAATGAGCTAAGGACAGAGCTTTGCACAAAGGAGATACTCCTTAATTTAAAATATAATATTACAAAAGTAAGACATGTTTAGTTACATTTAATTTAAGGGAAACTAATAAGTGATTTCCGCATACAACATTAAATATCTGAATCTTCATAAAAGACGGAGATGATTGAACCCCAAGAATATTTTGTGTTAAACATTTGAATATTTTGTGTTAAACATTTGAAAAATTCATGCAAACTTTGTAAAATATAATGCCCAAAAATACAGCAGTATATGTGCGCCTAAGAATTATTTTTGTATTATATGTATATTGATTGCAAGTGTGAGTGAGAATTGTTTTTGTGTCAATTGCTTAAAATTATTTGTCTTTAATACTTTATATATTTTCTTTTTCAGTCAAGGACAATGGCGGAACTGTGGTGATCGCGGTAGATGCTCCAGGACCCACGACTGTTTGTGGAAAATATATAGTTTTTATGTTGAAATACAGTTGGCTTAGCTCTTTGTTCAAATATAAAAATGCACTATAAATTTAATATTTTTGTACCTTTTTAATTTATGTACACCAAAAGCTTAAAAAAAGATCAGAAACTTGGGCCCATAATTTGTATGTATGGTAATTATCCAATTCTATGCCAAATCCTTCGGGAAGCATGAGTTTGATTTGACGTCCGTAGTGCGACACGTGTTTTACCAGCAACAAAGCTGCTTGATCTAACCGGCACTCCTTGACCTGTCTTTCTAAATTACGTTTCGTCTTATTCTTTCTTTTTATACGACCGCAAAAATTTTTGCGGTCGAATATTGGTATGGTGCTGTCGTCGTCGTCGTCGTTGTCGTCGTTGTCGTCGTTGTTGTCGTTGGCGTTGTCGTTGTCGTCGTCTGTAGACACTTTTGTTTTTGGTCAATAACTTCAGTTCCAGTTGATCTATCCTTATGAAATTTTAACACAATGTTCCATGGCACAAAAGGAAGGCTTGGCTTTGTTTTGGTCATTGTGGCCCCACCCTTCTTTGAAAAAGGGGCCAAAAAGGGTTAAATTTGATGTTTTCTTATATTTGACTGTAGAATCTTTATTATTTATTGGATTTTGATGGGATTTCCTTCAGTGTCCTGCTGAGGAAATTTCCAATCAGTAGTATGTTCACGGAATTCACGTGGCATGTACCGTTCACGAGATAAATGGGCCCAAAAGGGACAAATTTCAAAAATTTTAAAATGTTTTATTTTTAGTCCGATTTTGATGCAGTTTTTTGCAATGGATTCCTGATGAAAAATTAACATAGCGCTGCACCATCAGATTTTTGATGACTTGTTTCTTTTCCAAGCTATGAGGGGCCCAATGGTACAAAAATTGCAAACATGTGGATTACCTAAAATTTTTATTTTTCATCTGATTTCATTGGGATTTTTATACCACCGCAAAAAAATTTGAGGTCGTATTATGGTATGGCGCTGTCGTCGTCCGGCGTCGTCGTCGTCGTTGTCGTCCGGCGTCGTCGTCTGTAGACACTTTTGTTTTTGGTCAATAACTTAAGTTCCAGTTGACCAATCCTTATGAAATTTTACCACAATGTTCCTTGGCACATACGGAAAGCTGGGGTGGGTTTTGGATATTTAGGCCCCTCCCGTTTAAAAAAAGGGGCCAAAAAGGGCAAAATTGGGTGTCTTTACATATTTGGCTGTAGAATATTTATTATTTATTGGATTTTGATGGGGTTTCTTGCGTTGTGTTCCTAATTAAATATCCTATCAGAAGTACGTCAACGGATTTTATGTGGCATGTACCGTTCAGGAGATAAATGGGCGATTTTCAAAAATTTTATTTTATCTATTTTTGTCCGATTTTGATGCAGTTTTTTGCAATGGATTGCTTTTGAAAATAAATATAGAGGTGCACCATCAGATTTTTGACAATTTGTTTCTTTTCCGAGCTATGAGGGGCCAAATGGGGACAAAATTGCAAATTTGCAGATTACCTAAAATTTTTATTTTTCATCGGATTTCGATTGGGTTTTTTTAATTGAATTCCTCCTGATATAAGCTTACAGCAGTTTGTCAACAGATTTTGCATAGCTCTTACCGTTTCCAAGCTACAAGGGGTCAAAATTGCAATTTTTCGATATATGTGAAACCTTTATTTTCCATTGGATTTCGATAGGAATTTCTTCTTTGGATTCCTCTTTATATAAGCTTTCTGTATATTGCTGACATACCTCTTGCCTTTCCCGATATATATATAAGGAATTATAAGAGCTAATTTTTATTTTCCTTAGTTTGTGTGCAGCTAATTACTGGGTCAAGCTCTTTATTGTGTGCATTTAATTACTGTATCAAGCTCTTTACTGTGTCCTCATTCATTTTGAATTACACTTGTTCAAATATCAGTGTTCAACATGCTGCGGTCGTATCATGCTGCGCTCGGTGTAGCCCTTTATTCAAAATTGTGGTCCCGGAGATAGTATTCTACCTGTGTTGGGTTTTATTTGAATGTTTTTATTTCTATAGGGAAACGGTATAGACAAAAGGGGGTAGGGTACCAACAAACCGGTTAAACCAGCGGCTACCGCTAGCTTTTGCTAGTGCCGGTACCAAGTCCGGCTATCCCGAGTTCCTATCGTTGTTTACGTTTGTCTTTTGTCTTTTAATGGTGTTTTTCTATCGTAGTACCCATGTCGATGTGGCATGTGATTTACGGCCATTGTAGGAGTTTCCTGTTATCTTTTCTTTTATAATTATTTATTATCCATGACATAATGCATGTGCCAAAAATTATCACTGAACAAATGAGCAACTTTATACAATTATGGCCTTTAATTGAGTGTAATGTCCATAATTATTTAATCGAGAAAAGGTTATTTTTCCGAGGTCCTTCGGACCGAGGTAAAATAACATTTTCGAAATTAAATAATAATTATGGATATTATCCGAAGTCGATTAAAGGCCATAACTGTATTATTATACTGAACTAAAAACTAAAAAAGGGTGTCTTATGATATCAATATCTTATCAATTTGAAAAATTAAACCAAAAAGAAAGAATTTAGTAATGGATGGTTAGTTAGTATTTGCTTACATCACAGGGACTTCCTCACGACCTGGAAAAACACATTAGTCAATTATAAAAAAAGAAATACATCTATTTTTTTAACCGGGAGCAAGTTCCAGTGCTTCGATCCTTTTTACGGGCGTCCACAGAAAAAAAATTGTTATGAGCTATTTCCTCAACACTTTAACTATCGAACTCCAGGCTTTTTATATGTAGAAAGAGCATACTGCTGTACAAATGTTAAGTACTTATGGTGTTTTTTTTAATCTTGAATTTTCGCAATGTCCTTGTCAGTGCTGAACTGAACCGATTGGCAGCCATGTTTATTTACGTTGACGACAAGGGAAATAACTAATTATTTGTTCGACGTGCTAAAGCGCGCCCTATTAAAATTGATTATTTTGCTTACGCGCACTTTCTCGAACAGTTATTTTGCCTACGTGCACTTTCCCGAACAGATACTTTGCCTACGCGCTATTCACTTGTAGATATATCAATATTATTTTACCATAGTTTGTATAGTAAAGTATAATAATAACAATCATTATACTTTACTATAGAAACTATGGTAAAAATAATATTAATATTTCTACAGGTAATAGCGCGTAGGCAAAATAACTGTTCGGGAAAGTGCGCGTAGGCAAAATAACTGTTTGGGAAAGTGCGCGTGGGCAACATAACTAATTTGAATAAGGCGCGCTTTAGCACGTCGAACAAATAACTAGTTATTGCCCTTGTCGTCAACGTAAACGTAAATAAATATGGCTGCCAATCGGTTCGGCTTCAGCACTGACAAGGACATTGCGATAATTCAAGATTAAAAAAACACAATAAGTACTTAACATTTGTACAGCAGTATGCTCTTTCTACATATAAAAAGCCTGGAGTTCGATATAGTTGTAGTTTTGAGGAAAAAAGCTCATTACGATTTTTTTCTGTGGACGCCCGTACAAGTGATCGAAGCTCAGGAACCTGCTCCGGTTTAAACTAAACAACACATTTGATAACTGTCAAGTTTCTCTTTCTTCATAGTCAACTAATGTGTGTTTTTTTTTTTTTTAAGACGGGAGGAAGTCCTTGTGGTAGAAGCAAATACTAACTCGCGATTGAGTATCAAAATTATTCGGTTTGGTTTTTTAGACATTTTTCAAATGGATTAGCTATTGATATCACAAAAGACCCTTTTTCAGTTGTTAGTTCAGTATAATAATACAGTTATGGCCTTCAATCGACTTCGGATAATATCCATAATTATTTAATCTCGAAAAGGTTATTTTTCCTCAGTCCCTCGGACCTCTGAAAAATAACCTTTTCTTGATTACATAATTTTGGATATTACCCTAAATTAAAGGCCATAATTGTATAATATCATACAACAATCGGAAATAATTAAAAACAAATACCTCTCCAAATTCATAAAATGTACCATCATCCTTTGTGATATTGTTTTCCTTTAGATACACGATGGCGTCAGCATATCTCATTCTCATGAAAGGTCTCTTTGGAACTTTCAGGTCCTGAAATAATGGCACAACAACATGATATTTTCATATTTTTCCTAAGATAAGTAAAACCAAAATTTTTTATCTTCAATTCTTCCACAAACAAAGACATTTTTTTTACTTTATACACTCGTTTGTTTTTCTTGTCGCTTTTATAATTCACTATATTTTTATATAGCATGAATATGATATATAAATTTATAAATCACTATAAATTTATATATTCATGAAACCAAACCATAAAATTTATATAAAATTAATGAAATAAAGTTAATGAACACTAACTGTTTCTGTTAGATTTTCCAGCTTGTCTGGTTTTATCCATTTCAAACACTTTAATCTTTTACCAACATTTCATTTATTAAGTATTTTATTAGAGTCTCATTGAATTCTATTAATTTTGTCACATTCAGCTTATGTTTAGCCTACGAAAAACTCTGTAGAATTATGTTTCCTGTCAATTTTTTTTCTCTATTATTACTTGTTCTGTGGTTTTTCTAAATCATCTATTTATCTAAAATTATCTTTAATTTCAAATAAGCAGCGAGCATCTTTAAAGTTTGGTCTTATGGATGCAGATTGTTCCTAATCACTGGCTGTAACAGTTTGAAAGGGGTTATTTTGGCTTGGTTAATTTCTCGCGACTTTGTTTCCTAAACTTATTCGCACGGTTATATTTTCGTGACTCTCACTTATGTTTAATTACGTATGTAATAAAAACAATTTTACGCGAGGGGAAATTATCGCGAATATGTGCCTAAAACCAAATTAGCGAAAACTTCCCCTTTTATAGTATCTCGGTTTCTCGATTACGTTATTATTTGTTTAGTTTTGTTTCTGGTGATTATTCGATTACTGTTTGTATTTTGTAATTAATATATTATTATCAGACTTGATTATTTGTTAATTCATTTTTGAAATTTACTAAAATGCCCTGTATTCAGTAAAATATTATTAAATAAAATATAAAATACACCTTCAAAAGTTCACGATTTTTTGATTCCCCGTTATCCCCCAAAAGGAGCCTTATATGTGAGTGATTGTTATTTGCTATAACCGGATAAACCGGATTTTATTGCATCATAATCAGTAGTATGTAGTACATAAATGTTTGTGTCACGAAACTTCTAAGACTTCCATAATATTTTATTTTAAAATTGCTAAAAAATGATATTAATGCTTTGACTTCGTTATATTATTTATGATTTAGTTATCACACTGATGTATCAATGTGCATGCATCTCTTTCTTAACAACATACAGGGTTTAATTCCTTCACTAATTTCCCGTAAGGTGAGGCCAAGACTTTTTCTACAACTCCACACACTAAGTCTTCTATATGCTGTAACAGGTCGTCAAAACTGATAAATGGAAGCTCACCTTCAACACGAGTGTACCTAATACAAAAAATGGCATTGCACAAAATGAGTCAAAAAATTGTCAAAAAATGAAAATGGATTTATTCAATGTTCACAATTTTTGTTTTAAGATACATTTTCCTCCCGATGCAACAATTCAAATCTATTTAATGATATAAATCCCTACAAATCAGTAATTTTAAGCCTTATTTAAGCCTTTTTCATCTCCAAATGCTGTCTGAGATATGTTCACATTTTTCTAGCTTAAAAGTATCAGATGTGTATATTTTTGATGTGATTTGTATCATTTTGGGCTTATTATTGTAGTCTGTATGAGCTTGGGGATCTTTCTTCAGTTACAAAGTGTAATTTTAGAATTCTTCAGTTACTCTAGATGATATTAGTTAATTCTGTAATGAGTGAATAATCTTCCCGAGAATAGATTGGTATGTATTACTCGGGCATATAATTGAGGTCATTCTAATGCTCAACAACTGATCTAGTAGTTACTCCTTGCAATTGCAATTGTGTTTATATGTTGGTGTGGCATAAAGAAACTAGAGGCTCAGATACTGAGCCTGAATCGCTCCCCTGACAAAATGCTTACAGCAGGTGATGCAAGTGATGTTTATCCCATAGGATCCTATGCTAAAATATATTCTGTGCTGGGGGTCTTGTTTTTTATCAGACCAAAACAAAATACGCAATCTTAGTTTGACTGAATTTGCTTCAATGATTTAAGCGCATGTAATGAAAAAAAAATGTTTTAATATATGGGTACCATTCTAAACCAAGTTCAATGCTGGGAGCTATCTTCTTTGTCAGATCCCAACAAAATGAGAAATCTTTGTAAAGGACCTTCCATACATCATTTCTGTACAGTTTGCCTGAATTTGCTTCAATAGTTTCAGAGCAGATGTTGAAAATGATGTTTTTCTAATAGGGTCCAATGTTAAAACTAAAGATCAGCGCTGGCAGCCATATTTTTTATTGGATCATTACAAAATGAGCAATCTTTGTGGAGGACCTTCCAAACATCATTCCTGTAAAGTTTGGTTAAATTTGCTTCAGTGGTTTCAGAGGAGAAGATGAAAATGTGAATTTACCATAGGGCCAACGTTAAACTATGTTTCGTGCTGGCGGCCATGTTTTTGTCGAATTAGAATAAAATGAGCAATCTTTGCAAAGGATCTTTAGTACATCATTCCTGTAAAGTTTGGTTGAATTTGCTTTAGCAGTTACAGAAGAGTAGATGAAAATGTGATGTTTCCCATAGGGTCCTATGTTAAACCCAAGTTACGCGCCGACAGCCATGTTTTTTATCGGATCCGAACGAAATGAGCAATCTTTGTAAAGGACTTTCCATACATCATTCCTGTAAAGTTTGGTTGAATTTGCTTCAGTGATTTCAGAGAAGAAGATGAAAATGTGAATATGTTAAACTAAGTTCCGTGCTGGCGGCCATGTTTTTTGTCGAATCGGAATAAAATAAGCAATCTTTAGGACCTGTAGTACATCATTCCTGTAAAGTTTGGTTGAATTTGCTTCAGCGGTATCAGAGGATTTGATGAAAATGTGATTTTTCCAATAGGGTCCTTTGTTAAACCTAAGTTCTGCGCTGGCGGCAATTTTTTTTATCGGATCAGAACGAAATGAGCAAACTTTGTAAAGGACCTTACATACGTCATTCCTGTAAAGTTTGGTTGAATTTGCTTCAGTGGTTTCAGAGGAAAAGATGAAAATGTGATTTTCCCATAGGGCCAATGTTAAACTATGTTCCGTGCTGGCAGCTATGTTTTTTGACGAAACCAAATAAAATAAGCATCTTTGTTAAGGGCCTGTAGTACATCATTCCTGCAAAGTTTGGTTGAATTTGCTGTAACAGAATCAGAGGAGTTGATGAATATGTGATTTTCCCCATAGGGTTCTATGTTAAACCTAAGTTCCGTGCTGGCGGCCATGTTTTTTATCGGATCGGAACGAAATGAACATTCTTTGTAAAGGACCTTCCATACATCATTCCTGTAAAGTTTGGTTGAATTTGCTTCAGTGGTTTTAAGAGGAAATGAAGAAAATGTGAATTTCCCATAGGGCCAAAGTTAAACTAAGTGGCCATGTTTTTTGTCGAATCGAAACAAAATGAGCAATCTTTGTAAAAGACCTAAAGTGCATCAATCCTGTAAAGTTTGGTTGAATTTGCTTCAGCAGTTTCAGAGGAGTTGATGAAATTGTGATTTTTCCCATAGGATCATATGTTAAACCTAAGTTCCGCGCTGGGGGCCATCTTTTTTATCGGATCGGACCGAAATGAGCAATCTTTGTAAAGGACCTTCCATACATCATTCCTGTAAAGTTTGGTTGAATTTGCTTCAGTGATTTTAGAGGAGTTGATGAAAATGTGAAAAGTTAACAGACGGACGGACGTACGGACGACGGACGCCAAGTGATGGCAATAGCTCACTCTGAACCTTTGGGTCAGGTGAGCTAAAAAGACTTCAAGTACGAGAAGGCTTGGTTAGGTATTTTAGGCTAAAGGTTAGAATGAGCAAAGTACTAGTATTGCATTTTCTGCTATAGTATGAGTCATCAATGGACGCACCAGTCAAATATTTAAAATCATGACTTCATTCCGTAGTGCGACAGTGTTTTACCAGCAGACAAGGCTCCTTGAGCTAGCCGGCACTTTAGCGGCGAGCACTCCTCGACCCATCTTTCTAAATTACGTTTTGTCTACTCTTTCCTTTTCAAGATTGTGGTCTTAGAGTTAGTGGTTTACCTGTATTGGGTTTTATTTGTATGTTTATTATACTATAGGGAAACGGGATAGAGAAAGGGGAGGTTTGGGTACCCATGAACCGATTTAACCCTGCCGCTGGCTGTTGCCAGTGCCGGTACCAAGTCTGGCTATCCCGAGTTCCTTTCGTTATCTATGTTTGTCTTTTGTCATTTTGTTGTTTTTCTTGTTCAGTTCCCTGGTTGATTGTGACATGTGATTGTAATGTTCGGCCATTGTAGGTGTTTCCTGTTATCTTCCTTTCATTAATTCATTTAAAAATGCAAAAGATTATAATAAAATTTAATAATTCTTATGTAACTAACTATAATAGTAAAATAATGACATATTTAAGACCCTACTATATACCGCCAACTCAAGAAAATCAAAACAGTAAATGTAATATAATTAAGAGTTTCAAATTACTTTTATTTGAAAAAGTCTGAATTTATGTAAAAATAAAACGTACTCAGCTAAATGTCTTCTTGTTCTTGATCGTTCTGCCCGAAAAGAGGACATTATACAGAAAACATCTCCTAAAGCAGGAATAGCTGTTTCCAAATACAACTGAGAGGACTGTGTCAGGTACGCCTGAAAAAGAGCCAATTTATTTATCCCAATAAAACTGAGGCAACTCTATCAAATACGCCCAAAATAAGCATAATAGATAATGTTTATGATAAAGTCACGTTGCTGACCCGAAAGCCGATTTTATTTGGAAACTTGCATTATCTAAATTTTTGTAAACTTTTGAAACTAAGGAGTATCTCCCACCTGCAAAGCTCTGTCCTTAGCTGATTTTGGCTTTTCTTTCAGATCATATTGGTTACTTGCTCTCTATCCGTTTGAAACATATTTGAGTTTTTGGTCTTCAAAATGTTTAAATTTTATCTGCAATGAGGAGACGTAAGTTGGCGAAATGGCTTTATGCAAAAATTACATTAATTACAGTAAGTTCGGTATTTAGTTATTTTCAAAACCTTAAATAGTTCGTAGAATTATTAAGGTAAGAACAATTTATACTGAAACCCGACATATACGTAATGCTGCAATATCATTTGACACGGAAACTAAAAGGGCATGTAAATTAAGAATTCAATGTTAATAACTTCTTATTTTACAACCAAAATGAATAGTAACCAATCACATAGTAAAATAACCTTGATGTATACGTTATTTACATCAAGGCTGTTGTTTGATAGTTCCATTAAATTTGTACAGTACAAACCATGATGATCTTTGTATTTACAAAATACTTCAGTAATATACGTCTCTATAACTATTCTTCTTTTTTTTTCGTATTTTTTCCGATATTTTGGTGCTGTAAAATGACAATAAATTAGATTCTTTATGTCTTTAGTTTCCCTATAGAAGCATCGTGTGTTTAATGTTCTGATACGGTCTGTTATTGACTTAGTGTCGAAATTAACTGTTATGTACATGATATTGATCGTCATGTACATTACTGCACTTTAATATACCTCTTCCCCAAAGTAATCCAGCTTAAACAGTGTTCCTCCTCCTTCGACTTGGGTTTGCACTAAAGATGGTGGTGTTACCTGTAAGGATAATAATTGCATTTGTCTAGTTATAGTAATAATAGGTACGACATTTTAAAATTTTGCTGTTTGTTTTTCAAATAGACGTGAGAGAAATTTCTAATTACATTAAACTTAAACAGTTAATGTTTTGTTTTTTATTATAATCCTTAACTGATTGCAGCATTGTCGAAAGAATATCAATATTTTAATGAAAATTAACGTTATGTATGTACAGTGACCTAATTAAATCTGTTCTATGTTTTAATCTGTTTGAATGCCATGTATTCCCAGTGATCTATCTTAATTTGCTTTGTGTATTTTATGGTAAAGTATGTATATTGACAAAATCACCATAAAAATGTAAACAACATGTTATGCAATTATTCCAGGGGTACTATAAATGACCCATCATCCCTCCTACTGGAAGATGCGTACCCAGTCGGTTCACAAGGTTTTATTCCTGTGCTTATATCCGAAGTTTTTTCTTGGAATTGTAGGTTTCAGCGAATTTATGAGACTAGATTATCGAAATGCTATGTCTCTTTGTTCTAACTTTAATTACCATGATTAATGATTTTACAGCTCTCGACAAACGAGACATTACTCAGCAGATTCTACTTTTATTAAGGAACACCAATATATCTATGGATTTCCACTTCATTTAATACTTCTCAGTTGCAGACTGTAAAAAAACTCAAATGGGGGATCAAGTTGTAAGGGCTGTATTGGTTTAATTTTGGTCATGTTGTCCTTAAGGAGGCTCACTCCTAAAGTTGTTTATATCAAGGATTTCTTGAAACCTATTTTAATTTACATAGCATTGTAGACTAAGTGAAATGGTAAAAAGAAATATATAGGTCCGTGTGCTTTTTATCGAGATACAAGACATTAAAAATTTGGAGGGAAATGGATTTCTCGTGATTTTACCATAATTTAACATTAGGACTATTATTTGTCTAAAAGGTAAGAAGTTATATCAAGAATTTTATGAAAACTTGTAAGGTGTCTTAATTTGATCTATAAAACATATTCATGAAATAAAAAGTGGGGTCCGTTTGCCAAATTCCTTAAGACATTACACTGGACAAAACCAGAGGAGTTCCGAAATCTGACACAAATCGAGTGAGCCACCTTAATCAATTAATATATGTACACTTTATATATTATATCGTCGGATCCTTTTTTACTTAAGTTGGTAATCTATTTTTATAGCAAATTATTTTAATTGGCCAGATATTAACTTTAGCCTAGATGTTTAGGAAATATCCCACAATCAAAAATGTATTCAGTTATCTTTTTATTGAACTTATGATTGATAAATTTTGACATTTTATACTTTGATATTTTTAGTTTTTTATTAATTAATATTTGTTCTATTTATGCATATCTGGGTTTCTCCATATTTATCTTATCCGGTCGATGACTGTAATATATTTCAGAAAAAAATGTTATCATTAAATTAGCAATAAAGGTGTCAACACGTGAGCCAGTGTGACTGTTGAGCTAATAATAAATAAACGAAACAAAAGAAAGATTATGAATGTGACCATTATTCCAGTAAACAATAATTTGCAACAGGATAATCCCGATTTAATAAATCTGAATCTACTTCATAATGTTTTCATCATCATAGCGAAATAACAGCTATCTTTACTTATAAATGATCACTACACTTTCTATTGACAGTAAACGAAAAGAAAAAAAATACCATTCTAAGCATTTACAAGTGATCGCCAAGTTTCGTGCTACGCACGACCTTTTATTTTCTTTGGAATTTGTTGGCCAGGTGTTTTGCAACTCAACTTTATTTTCTTTTGAATTTGTTGGCCAGGTATTTTGCAACTCAACTTAGATATAAGTTTAGTAAATGAGAACCGAAGAGTGTAACCATAGGACAATGACAAAATCTGGAACTCAAAGAAACAAAGACAATACAAGAAAGAAACATGAAGACACGTATGCACAAATGAACAACACGGACCCAAAAAAATAACATTCTAATATAACGCTCCTCTTTCGCTTTGGAAACAGAGCTATGTTCTAATACCAACAATATTTTTAGCACATGCGTATATTTTATTTTTACAAAAGGACAGTTGGAGTAAACATATGGGTTATGGTCTCATGTTCATTTACTCCATACCCTTTCGTAAAATATTGTACAGTTTCTATTTTATTCACTCAATGTTCATTTACTGCATATTTTGTGTAAATAAAGTTTTGAATAATGAATCACCCCAAAAGATGAAAGCAAAATAAATAATTTACACCAGTGACTAAATTTAAGACTCGGAACTGGATTTTACATAACTGTAACCTAGCAACAAATGTCTTGTTGTTATGAAATCTTATCTATGTTGCATATCATGCTCTACAATTTAAATATATAATTTTCAATTTTCAAAGTAAACGAAATTATAAATATAAGTTTTATTTCTCTTCTTTTTTTTTTTCAAATATAACTTAAGTAAGCCGTCATATAAGTAGTATCTCCCTCGATCATGCAAAGCTCAGTCCTTAGCTCAATTTTGGCTTTCCTCTTTAGATCCTTTTTTTCGTTATTTGTTCTCCATCAGCTTTTAAACTTTTTTGGTTAATGGACTTCCAAATGTTTGATTTGATCTGCACTGATAAGACATAAGTTGTCGAAATGCGCATATGCAGAAAACAAATCACAGCAACTTCGGTATTTTGTTATAAATCAGAAATACAACCAGCTAACACTTATACCCGCTTCGATTTTAAAAAATCCGTATGTTATGTTTTTATAACAGATTGTTTGGATTACTTCATATGCTTATAAGCAACTTGTATTAAATAAAATGACAAATATATATATTTTTCTATATCCATTTATGTGTGTTTGTATGCAGTGTTCCGACGTATTTCAATTCTAGTGTCAAACAAATATTGCCCTCCCAGAGCCGCTTCGAACGTTCAAGACGCTTGTTAAATATATTAGAAAATGGTCGGCCCTTATATTTGTCTTCATTTTATACCTCGCTACCGCTCGGTATAAAATATTAACAAATATAAGGTCTGCCCATGTTCTTATTGCCCGCTTGCAACAATCTATTTCTTAATTGGTGAGATCAGGTGTACCGGTAGAGTAAGCATCTCCTGCTTTTTATAAGGCAACGGCCGTGTTAAACATGTCAATTCCAGTAGTAAAGTCAAATTCAGTGGAGGAAAAAATTTAGATGAAAAGTCAAAGATCTTTTGTTATCCATAGCGCTCCATAGGATCATGATATCGACCGTAAAACTTCCGTAATGATGCCTTCAGGTACGTGTAACATACCCTTGTCTACGTGGCCTATTTGTGAACAACCGAGCCCTATCAAGGTAGTCACTGTTTTGACCACAAGTCTTTGAGTAGCGAATATGCTGCGAGATCAATTTCCATTTGCTGGAAAGTTGCTACAACGAAAACAGAAATTGGCTATTGGAAAAGTGAAGTCATCGTATTTGTCATAAAACCTTGGTTGTGGTGTTCCTCTGTTGTCAATTTCAAGATGATGGTCAAGTCTAATCCATCTCACCTACAATATGTCTAAATATATCTTTAATCCTTTGAATAGTTGAATATTATATATGTGGAGACCTTACCTCAAGGAACCCTTTCTCAAAATACACCTGCCGGAAACAGTTTGTAATAAAAGATCTCAGCGTCAATATTCTGGATGTCTACAAAAATATATATTAAAACAAGTTTAAGTTTGTGTCATAGTATTTCAGCCTGAAATAAAGAACTTAAAAGAAAACCTCTAGAAACAAGACTTTTCAATCTCCATATTTCTTCCCTCAGTTTAATTTGTTGTTAAGTATATTTCCTCTTATTACAAAGCTGTCATTCGGTTACGCCGATAAAAATGATCGTGAGGGATTTGTAACGGCGGTTAAGTCTTGAGACCGGATCGTGAGGGATTAAATTGACAATTATTTTGAAAAAACTAGATTTTTTGAAAAAGTAGAGAACTTACTAAAAACAAGAAATGTGTCTGTCAAAATGATTATTATCAGACTATCGCTTAGGACAAAAAAATATTTAAAATGTACATATGCTGCTCAGAATTACAAAAGGCGACGTTGAACCCTACTGACTTTTTGAAGAATCGTAGCACATTTTTTGCTCTTTTTGGAAAAATGCCTTTGCTCGGTGTTCAAATTTCTGCTGCAACGTATATTCTTTATATAATACTTACTAATGATGGGTTTCCTTTTTGTACTCGGTAAACGATAAATACAGAAAATATGATTTTGTGCATTTTCATCCAAAAATGATCGTGAGGGATGAGGTGACGAAATTTATGATCGTGAAGGATTAAGCTTAACCATTATTGTAAGAAGAGAAATGTGTTTTTTCTCTCCTATTCATTTTTGTATATGTGCGTGTTTTTATTTTTGTGTATGTCTATTTCTTTGTTTTTCCAATGTTGCTATTGTCCTTGGATTGTTCGTTTAAGACTGACGGTTTGGTTCTCACTTACTATATTCAGCAATATTATGATGATTTCAAAAAGCACATTAAACAATGGTAAAATGCTAATTTTAAGTATTTTCAAAAGTGCAGTAGTGTTTAATATTGCATTATTCTTGTTAGCGCGGGAAGCATATGAATATGTATATTCACTATTGAATCAAACTGTCGGATTCCTTAAACTCATGTCATTTTCGTCTTATGGTCTCAAAAAAAGATTTAAACTAAATGTTTCCAATCAATTCAAATGAAATTCGATTGACCTAGAATACTGGAAAATCTCTTAAACAGCGGGAAATCTAGTGGTATAAAATTATCTCTCTTCTAGAAAAACTCTTCTGTGTCTCATAACTTTTTTCGGAACAAATTAACAGCATGGCGACGAAAATAAACAATCAACAGAATGTCAGGATTTCAAAAGAAATAACCAAATGCAATATTTAGTGAAAACGTCATTTAATTCCCAGATCTTTACTTTGTAGTTAAAAGTGATTATTGCCCCCAAAAAGAGGTAATATGCGAATTCCTTACATAATTTACTGTCGTGATGAAAATATTCAATGGACACACTGGCCAAAATCAATTGCTATAGGGTGTTCAAATGCATGTGCCCAGACAAGATTATATGTACAGATAGAGTTTTTAACATACTTTATTTATAGGTCAATTTAGTAACGATTCTTGCATAAGAAACGCCGAGATCCAAATCTAATTTTATGTTACTAGGCAAAATCATATCATTCCGAAACAGCGCCATTTTCCTTTCATACCCATGATCTCAAAGGGTTAATCATCAACACAAGATTTCATTGGTTCAATCAAGGAAAAGGGCGTGCCTTCAGTTAAAACCCATTCAAAGACCCCAC
>MJUU01059082.1:46963-91427 GCA_002080025.1 Modiolus philippinarum | reverse complement strand
TATTTTTTCCTGGAAATTTTCGATATAAAGAAATACCTAGATCCAAAACTCTTTGGAACCATGTATATTCCGGGAAATCTCATTTTTCAGTAAAAAATATGCGAGAAATATCAAAAAATTTTTGAAATATCATTTGTCAATATCAAGATACGTCACATGAACATAACAGAGTATAAATTTTCATGTTATAAGTAACTTCTATCAGGCCATGACAACGAGTTACGCGTTGCAATCGACATTTTTATCTTTTCTAAATGACAGTTCATTTTCGATTGTTTAAATACCACCGGATTTCAGACTGTAAAGGGACCTACATAACACACTTTTAACTGAGAAAAAAATGTTTATCAGCATTTCATTGAAATTTGTATTATGAGCGTGAATCATGTGCGCTCTTATGCTCTATATACATTTCAGTTATGGTGTAATTGTGCTTGAGAGAATTTCTCATATGGATGCACTAGCATATCTTAAATTTTAACATTTTTATTCTCTTTTCAATATCAAATTTTTATTCTTACCACCTGTTTGTTGTGCCCACATCTCATGATTTTATTATAACAAGTTTTCTTACTTTTGACTCTATGAGTGCCCTGTGTTTGTTAAAGTGTTGTCATTGTCTTCTGTTATTCTTTTGTCGGGCAACGGATGACAGCGATTGTACACTTAGCCAGTTAATTTTATGATTGTTGATAACACCGCATAAGCATGGCTGTAGCGTTGCTCGACAGTTAGCAATGAATTCCACTCAAGCGGTGCTACAGGCCGTCTTGAACTTACTATGAGGTATGAGCAAAGCTCATTTAAAGGCATTATGGTTATTTCAAGATATAGCTTTGTTCCATTGCTTTATATTAGCATGTAATTGTAGAGGTTTGTCTCATATGCATTTTCTCCATACCCCTTCATTTCATATTTTAGGTCTCAATTTTATTGTTTTAAGGCACACCAACCTTCCTTGGATAGAAAATAACACATAAAATCAACATTTAAATCTAAATATCTTATTTTTTATTAGGCTTAAACACTGAGAGAAATACGAGCACGAGTCTTTGAAGCAATTTAGTGTAAAATGAAATAGCATTTGATATTAAAAATACAAAAAATACCGAAGTTGCATAAAAACAGTAAATTCCGTTATGCTGTACAAGTGTTTCAAGGAGTAACCTCTCATCAGCAGCATTATCAAATAATATGGAAAGCCATAATCCAAAAGTAGTCCAAATAGAAGTACTCGTCTCCAAAAATATCGAAACAGAAAGCCAAATCCAGTACCAAGGTCATCTACCGAGTGCCATACACGGAATGAAGCCTCAGTATTTTTAAAGGGTTAGAATTTTGATAAAAGCAGTGAACTTCTATAACACGCAAGGTAAAATGTTCATGTCAAACAAGTCTGACTATTGGGCTGGTGAATACCTTCGGGGACCTCTGGTCCACCAGCAGTGGCATTAGCCCAATGATTCAAAATACAAAAAATACCGAAGTTGCTTAAAAATAGTAAATTCCGTTATGCTGTACACGTGTTTCAAGGAGTAACCTCTCATAGGAAGAAGACACTTGTTTCTAGAAATGCCCATGGAAATATAAAACAAAAACACGTGTACACAAAAATAACCCTGTGTCATCCCCATTTTTAAACGAACTAAAGGTATGGTAGGTAATTCTTGATTCTTGTAATTCTTCATTTGAAAGACCGAATTTATGTGATATTAAATAAACTGCTGCGCTAAGAGCGAATGATACGCCCGTCCACTGTCAACCCGAACTTTATTGCACTGTTGGACCACAACAAAATTTTGATTGAAAAAAAAACCAAACAGAATATGTGTCTTACCAAAATGTAACCATTTAACAAATATCAAATTAATATGTAAAGTTAATACATAGAAAGGTGCAAAAAAATGAATTTTCACAAAAAATTTAGTCCAAGGTCCATAACTGTCTACAAAAATCATTTAACGGGAACCAAATTTAAACTTACTCAGTAATTTATAAACAAACAACCATGTACTATATATCAAAATCAACATATTCACACATTGTAAAGAAAAGATGGAGAAACTGATGTTTTTCAAAAATTTACAAAATCCAAGGGCCATAACTTTGTACAAAATCAACCGACCAGAACAAAATTCTAACATGATCTGTATCGCACCTAGATATACTCATATACCAAATATGAAATCAATATGTCAAGCGGTTAGAGATAAAATCTCCGGAAACCAAAAAGTTAACGGACGGACGGACGGAGGGTATACCATAATACGTCCGTCTTTCGACAGGCATATGAAAACCGAGAGTACCAATGCAAAAACCCAGCTTAGGACAAATATTCGGTGTCTTTCGATAGGGGAATTTTCAAAGTATCCACTAGTTATCGTTCCAGTTCTGGACTTTGAAATTCACTAGTTATGGGTACTATCAACAGGTCACCATTGTGAGGCATTGGTTAAGACACACAAGTCGAAAGTCAAAGAACCGTCTAAAGAACGAGCTATTCAAAAGGAGCTCTGACATTTTCCAATAATTTTAATTATGGTAAAGTTCTGATCTTATAGTCGAGACAATGCAAAGTATCGTCTACTGTGAGCGCAAAAAACTCGGGGAAAAGAACGTAACCATCCATCATGACAAATGTATCGACATTGTGATCATAGATACCTATTAATGGCCCTGGATGGCCATTTGGAGTCAATTCCTCGTCCGCAGAGCAGTGTCAGAGAATATATATATGTTCAATAGGACCCAGGTATTTTGGCTATTGACAGACGCATCTATGTGAAAAGAGCACCATCTCATGCTTGCCGTTGTAAGATTTCGTTCGTTCGTTTCTTTGGTTTTATCTCCTTTTTAATTTATTTCTTTTTGCTTGCCCTGTTTTTTGTTACATTTAGTTCTAAAATATTTTCCCTTATTTGACACATCCGTTTTATAGTTTCTTGTGCCTGTTACGCTTTTTATTCCAATATAAGATGTTTGTTCGAATGTCATTATTATTTGCAGACAGAGTTTCAAAATTAATCATATATTTATACATTCACACCCACAAACTTTTTATAATCTTGGCAAGCAGCTTATACTCCCTCACGATCATCCTTCACGATCATAAAAAGGTGTAACGTAATCCCTCACGATCTGAAATTGCACTTTTTAAGGAATGATCTTTTTTTGCTTGTATTTTGGAAATAAATTTTGGGATGCAATTTTGCACACAATATTGTAGTTATGATTACTGTATGAACATACGAATAAATATCAACCAAATCATTACAATCTTGCAAAAATATGCCTTTGTTTACAATTTGTAGTCCTTGAAAATGTTGATGACTATGACGCCTTTTGTAAATGTGCAAAAACTGTAGACTTTTAAACTTTTATTTCGATACACTTCTATTAACTAAGTTAAACCATTTTGACAGACATAAATATTTCAGAGAATAACTGCCCTAATAAATAAATATTTTGAAATGAAATGTGACCTTGTAAGATTTCTGTCGATAAACATCCCTCACGATGGTGTCACCAAATCCCTCACGATCTCTTCTCAATGCTTAACCACCGTTAAAATCCCTCACGATCATTTTTATCGGCGTAACCGAATGACAGCATTGTATTAGACGAAGTAATATTAGATGATAGAATAAAAAATGATATTTTCAAACATTTACATTTTCCAAAATTAATAAAAACGTTTTCAGGAATAAGAAATACCTTTCCCTTCAAAGCTATGCCCTTAACTGAGTTATAATTAAATTTATGTCTTCCACTTTAATTTTGAAATTTTGTGTTATTCAAGTATTAGAATAAACTAAAATAGTACAGTACTTCGAGAATGAAAACTATGCCCTTTGCTGTTTAGGTCTATACTATGCCGTTTACTGTTTAGCGCGGTAATATGTCGTTTACTGTTTTGCGCGGTAAAATGCCGTTTACTGTTTAGCGCGGTACTATGTCGTTTACTGTTTGGTGCAGTACTATGCCGTTTACTGTTAAGCACAGTACCGAGTCGTTTACTGTTAAGCGTGGTACTATGCCGTTTACTATTTAGCTTGATGCTATGTAGTTTACTGCTTAGCGCGGTACTATGTCGTTTACTGTTAAGCTCAGTACCAAGCTCTATACTATGCCGTTTACTGTTTAGCGCTGTACTATGCCCCTCACTGTCTACTGATGAACAGTTTCCATTACCTTTTACCTTTATAACTGAGAGTGTGAGGTTATCGTAAATCATAGAAACGTTTTATTTATTGTCAACTTACATTTTCTCCTCTAACCATCATGTGTCTGTTCTCTAATTGTACATCTACATGTGCCTCCTTTAAATAAATAAATAAATATTACTTTTTAAGAGCAACTTTACAAGCTAGTCTGCAAAACTTTTTATCCAATATTTGGTATTATCAAAAAAGGTCAAATATCTCGATAAAACTGCAAGAAAGTAACAATACAAGCGAGAAAGCAAAAAAACAAAAAACAAATTCATAAAAAAGATACAAACAATCTTATTCGATACTATGTCGCTTACTGTTTTAGCATGGTACTGTGCCGATTTTTTAACCTTACGTATATTATCCGATTTTGTGACGGGGGCCACACGTGGAGCAGAACAGACGTACCCTTCCTGGGTACCTAATGAAACCTCTAGGGTTCACATCCAATTTGGGTTGCATCGGAATTGCCTTGTTTTTTATTATTATTATTCCCTTTACTGCATTCTTGCCCCGGTATTCGTGTTCCGATGATGTATTCGATGTGAAAAAATGTTGACCGGACATCGCTTATGCATAAACCATTAAAACATAGTGCTTATGAAACACTGAACGTAACTAGATCCTTTTCGATTTTATTTAGGGACTGAATTCATTTTTTGACGTTTAAATGAGAAATGCAGTGTCACATTTATACGCCAGATGACCGTTACTCGCCAATCAATTGACAGACTTTAATGCATAAGCATGAAAATAGTTAATGATATTCTGAAAGTCTTCAACAAAGAGTTATCTGTTCATGTCCAATTATTGATATTAAATAGATATTGTCATTTATTAATTATAAACTGTGATAAACGATAAGTATTTTAATGTTTATTGTTGTTTATGAATGAGCTATGTTTTAAACACAATGCCCAAATTGTAATTGCTTGTATCTCAAAATCAAGCACATGAACCTATTTTTGTCTTGCTTTTTGTCAACCTTTCATTACACTTTTATGAAATTATCATTACTTTCATTCAAAGCTGGCAACTACCTTTAACTATTCTGTGATCTTTAGCATATCAAAACTTCTTTACATTCTCAATAGAAGCAAATTAACATTGCAAAATAATGTTGACGTATTTACTAACCTGTTGTTTGAATTAAATTTCACTCATAGTAAAAAGCTTAATTAAAATAGCATAAATGCTTAAGCTGGAAGAGTTGCTGAAATTAACTCATATATGCAACAATTAAACAGTAGAAATGGTAGTTTCTTTCTTTGAAAATAAATATGCAAACACATTTTCAGGCAAACTAGTCGCATTAGAATTTCACATATCAAAGATCAAAATGACCATGCAAGAATCATTTATTTCACTAGCTGATCATTTTTGAGGTAAAGAAATGGTTTCAAATTTAATGCAGTATGTTTATCTGTCTTTCTGGATAGTTTGTTAGGTTTTGGAGTTATCTTTCTTTTCTTAATCTTTTTAGGCTAATATTTTGAATTGGAACTGTACTTTCTGAATATGGTAAACATCATACCTCGTTGAGTATGCTGTCAGCACCACCTGGTGGAGAGGGTCCTATCAATTCCCAATAATCTACAGTCAGCTCGTGGTCATCAGAAGCCTGTAAGACATTCAACACTTCTTATACCAGTACTTAGGTGAAAACTTATAAGTTAATAGTATGAAAAACCGTTGTTATTTCTGCCTGTATTGTAAGTTTTTCCGACGACGCTGCTCACTGTTTAGTGCAATTTTCATTTGATAGTTCTATCTCTCTTCGCTTAGAAAGAAGATTGAAGCTGAAAGGAATTTCCTTTTATGATTTGTTGCACAAGCAAGCGGGTTAAATGGATTCTCAAATAAAAAATAATTTCAAGTATCACTAAGGCAATGCTTAGCACTGAGAATAGCGAAATTCAGATGTTTAAGCGTATATTTTTGTGATGTTTTAAAAGATACATTTACGGCAACGCAAAAGTTACTTCCCATGGCTCTGGATAATTAAAGAGTTGAAATGCGCATGTGGAAAATTTGGCGTGATGCTACTAATGCTTATTCTGCTATGTAGTTAATTAAAAAAAAATCAAAAACTTTTTTTTCTTTCAAAATAAATAAAATGATGGTTCGATCCGAACTGTGATTCAAGATTCATCTTTTACATATTACTGGAATGAACATTTCTTTTTATTATCTATATGTACTGTATACGACATTTCAATGGCAATTGCTGTCACTACCGCAAAAGAAAGGGTGTTTGGAGCGCCATTCCACCGGTTTAACCCACCATTTCTTTTGAAATGCCTGTACCAAGTCAGGATCGTTGCGGTTGAGAATTGTTCCAGTGGTTTTGCGTCTGCTTTATCTATTTACCTTTTGGACTTTGACTCTTGACAATTCTGTTCGATAATTTTGTTATTATCTCTTATCTCATGCACAAAATTTCCAGCAGTCTATATTAATTGATTTTAATGCTGCTGATGAGAGGTTTCTCCTTGAAACACGTGTTCAGCAGAACGAAAATTACTGTTTATTATGCAACTTTGGTATTTATGGTAAAAATGGTAAGGTAGGCCACAATTAAAAGGTAAAATTCAACAAAAATATACAAACTAAAAAACAATTATTTTTCTGTCCCGGTTGCCCCAAGAAGAAGGCCGTACTGGCCGAAACGTTGGGCAAACTTTCCTTTTCACCCGTTTTGGATATTTTAGCTGTTTTTTAGTTTGTATATTTTTGTTTAATTTTATCTACCTTACCATTTTTATTTTGTTTATTTACATTAATTTATGGCCATTGCACAACATATATTTTTATATTGGGTATTTAGCTAGGCTATGGAATAGCCTAGCTATATAGATAGTTCTTGTGGTGAAGTGAGGAGTACGCTTGCGCTGTGAGGAGAACACATGCGCAGAAGACTATTGACCAGTAGGAATTTCAGATTCTCGAAAATCAAAATGGCGTCTAGTTTCGTTCTGATAAAACGGGGCGGGGTTTAATTTTTCTGTTTCCTTGTGCAAGTTGAAAAGTATTGTTAACATTTACTATAGGTGGTACTGGGAACAGGTTTGTAGAGGATGATTGGATTGGTATTGCAACATCGCTTAGCAAGATTTATAAATATAGGTATGATAAAAAGAATAAGAACAGTAATGTATAAATTTAAAACCAGAAGTTAATAAATAAAGATGAGGTATTGTGCAATAATCAATAATATACAAATACTATAAAAGACTTTTCAATTGTGTTAAACAAAGCGTGATTGTAGTTTGTGGAGATACTTAGGCAATGGAGAACGAAAAGTGGAAAGAGATAGAATTGCGATTTTTTTTTTTCGGAAGAATAAAGAGCTACCCTAGGAGAATGCAAGAACAAAAAAAAACAAAGGGCGAAACTACTTTGAGTTGCTGTTGGCATAAAATTAGAGGTTTGATCGAATCAGGGACTGTTTTATCACATGTTCAGACCAACAGAAGAAATTACAAAGAAGTACCGAGAAAGGCTTACTTCAAGTACACAAATAGATCATGAGCCACCACACCCTTGTCAATCAAACACGCAATTTTCTATCCAAGGCTATTCCATAGCCTAGCGTATCGTTTTTATTTCATAAAAACCATTATCCGATTTATATCATCCACTTATGTTTATAAAGTCCCCTCGTGTTTTCTAGTTATGCATTTATTCACCGTATTTCTTCAGTTAAAGAAATAATTGTAAGTTGTAATTAGAGATATAGCTAAATTAAAGAGTTGATATAAAAGAGCAAATAGAAAAAAAATATTACATGTTTTCCTTCTGGAACTTCCTTGATGGTACCATACACACATATAGCTGATTCTGTAGACAAGAGCAGGGCATCATAGGTTTGACACTGAAAAAAAAGATGATGGAATACTTGGTTCAGTTATACAACCTAAAAATTACCTATTTAGACAAAGTGGAAACTCATAATATAATCTGAAATTATGTGATGACTAAATAAAATGCAGAAATAATGAAACTTACATCGATTTTTTACTTTTTTTGAAAGATATTGAAAGATGGTATGCTACAAATTACATGACTATCTTGCAAATGTCTTTTTTCATAGCTGTAACTGTAGACTAGGTGATCGTTTTCTTCGTTCTAAATTAGTTCTGTTTCCATAAAAATTTATCCACCAAACAAATAACCTTATCATGAGATGGGAAAATCACATGGAATGCGAAAAAAAAACTATGCACTTCTCAAACATTATACGAAAATGAGAATCATGATAACAATTTGAGATTCATTTTGTATGGTTTAAAGAAAATAAATCAAGTAAAACGATTGATCTTTGTTCAATTGTTTTAGTTAATTTAACTTTTTACAATTTTATTTTTACAAGATTTAAGAGTACGTTTAAGGAGTAGCAAAAACTAGAAAAATAATTATTTGTTGCCACAACCTCTATAATCATAAACCAGTACATACCATCAGATCAGACAGAACACACTGCAAGAAACCAGTACCATCTCTTAATACAATAAACATTAATGTCCTTCCTGAAACAATATGATTGCTTTTAATTATGAAATCATAGTGTGCAAAATGTTTCTGAATAATTTTGTATCATTTACATCCCGTAATAACAAGACAATGGTTGGGTACTGCTAGTGAGATCATATATCGTAAATTTCTTCAGCTTCATGTTATTAAGCAGAAAACAAAGCCAGTATAACTGGTCACATATTATTTACAATGGAGTCATCTAATGGGTGTGAGTGTTCTATGCACAGCAATTATGCTACTTGTGCCTGAAAGAAGTCTATTAAATTGACACATTTTGATATTTTCATTAACTTCATCTTTTGACATTCCCAAAATATCATTGCAATGTTTCTTTAAAAAATATCCACATTCGTATTCATTTATAATGCTATTTGAAAGTTCTCTCAAGAGAAAATAATTTTGCATAATACCTTGACGTCTTAAGCGATGCACCCACCCATATACTTGAACTCGGATGTATCTGCTAGCCACAGCATCTCGTATCTTGATCTAAAATAAAGTATGTACAAGAATGCGAGTACTTCAATACAAGTGGTACATCATGCCATGTTCAATTTTAGTTTTGTTTTGTCTTGGTATTTCAAAAGTCTCTTTTCGTTAATTATGTTGTAATGTCTATACATTTCTTATCGTCTAACTGCTGTATAATCATAATTTGATTTCTGTGATTTTGTTTTTTAAATCATTTTAAACTCATATTTCTATTTCTTTGATTTTCTAGTTTGTATAACGTGCTGGTTTCTGGAATTTTGTTTAATCAGTTATTTTTTTAGTGAGTGGTTTAATTATTGTATTATCATATTTCTTGTGGCATGATTTTCTTTTTGTTAATTTATTCCATTATCACAGTTGTTTTATATACGTTTCTCTCAGATAATCAATGTATAATCATTTGTTTTGATTCTATCTTTCATTTAATCGTTTTATTATACTACGATTTTTATGTAATCACTGTGTGATTATGTTTTAATTTCTACTATGATTTTGCTTTCTTGACTACTTTCATCATTATCCTTTCATAAAATATTCCGCTTGGTTTGCAGAGTACCTGCGTAGGTGTAGGCAAGCTTGGATCCTCTTTTAATTTTATCTGTTTTGCCTCTTCTAAGTTCTTCATTCTTTTTTCCATATCTTCTTTCTGAAGCGGGATTATACTTATTATTAAAAACAAACATGAACAAATAATGAGCATAGGACAAAATGGTAATATTAAGAAAATGGAACAGCGCTTCTTCATCTTAAAGTTACCATTAGGTCTTAAACAATGAACAAACAAATGAGCGGACAAAACTACGTTCATCAAAATAGATATATCTAGCTAAGTAATCTTATAAACATTGGCATCTGTTGACCTACTTAAGGACCAAAAGACAATACAACATAAAAAAGTGTCACGGGTTGATTGTAAGATAAGAGGTTCTCAATGGTCTGTATCGCTCACCTGGACCTTGAATAACATAGACAGTCTATGTTAAAGAGGCCAAATTTAAGTTTAAGTTCCAATATGCCCAGTAGTTTATGTTAATGTTTCCCTTATAGTCCAATGTTAAACTATGCTCCCTGCTGGCAGCCATCTTTGATAAAAAGTGAACCTGAAAAGAAAATTCTTGGCAGAGGACCACATAAAGACTATTGTGGCCCAGTTTGGTTCTAATTGGATGCATAGTTTCAGAGAAGGTCTTTAAAAGGTCCAAGGTTTAGACTATGTTCCCCGCTGGTGGCCATCTTGGATATGGCGCAAACCTGACAAACACCTTGTTGTCGGGGACTACCCAAAGACTATTGTGGGCAAGATTGGTTCCAATTGGTTCAGCAGTTTCAGAGGAGAAGATCTTTGAATGTGTTTTCCCAAAGGTTCAGTAGCGAAACTATGTTCCCATCGACGGCCATCTTTGATACGGACCTGAAAAACTTTTTTGGGGGAAGGGGCTATCAAAGGACTATAGTGAAGTTCCTTTTGCCAAGTAGTTTCAGAGGATACGATCTTTCAATGAAAAGTTTACACCGGCGTGACAGACACATGGACGGCGCACGGACGGTCGACGGATGGACGACGGACGACGCACGGACTGACGACAAATGGAAAACGGACACAAAGTGATGGCAAAAGCTCACCCTGGCTCTAGCCACGTGAGCTAAAAAAATGGCAAATAAAATAGGGAGATATGAGAAATATTACATGCAGATGGTCAAAATAAAAGTGGTCAATTTAAGAAAAATGAGCAAGCAAAAATGTTAAATTTGAGTGGTTATTTCTGTGACAATTTTCACATGAACAAGCACATTATAACTGAAAAAAATACAGATAGCATGCACATCAAACACGGGAAATCTTTTTAAGGACTCCTCACTGCACGATAGGCAAACTCTATCGTAAATGAATAATGGAGTACATGTATATTTGTATGGTAAGGTGAGCTGCAAAGGTAAATTTGAACAATGGAGTAAATGTTCATGGCTCAAAATTCCTATAAAATGCAAAAATAGCCAAGTCGCATAATAACCAGTAAATTTTGTTATGTTGTACACGTGTTTCAAGGATTTACTTTTCGTCGGCAGCATAAGAATTAAATAATATAGAAAGCAATAATCAAAAAGTAGTCAGAAAGAAGTAATCATTACCAAAATTACATGGTAGGATTAAGCAAATGAATAAACGTTTCTATTCTGCTGAAGTGAAATATACAGGTAAATCCTGCAATTTGAATGGTTACCTTGATAGGGGATATGAGATTGTATACCCGTGGTAGCAAAATCACAATTTTTAAACACTGTTAAAAGGAAAAATATAGCACTTCTAGCAGAATATAAAAGTTATTCGGGAATCTTCACAGGGGATACGGGTTCATATTCCCTGTCTGTGCTCTATATCCCCTTCGCCTGACGGCTCAGGGGATATAAAACACAGACAGGGAATATGAACCCGTATCCCCTGTGAAGATTCCCGAATAACATATATTATTGTTCTTCTTCATCTTGAAGTCACAATGAGGCCTTCATTACTTGGATATCTTCTTTCTGACAAAGGTTTATTATTTTTATCAAAAACCAAACATGAACAAATAAAGGACATAGAGTAAATGTACATAGGACAAAACCCCTACAAATGCGTAGTAAGATTAAGGAAATGGAACGACGCGTCATTATCATGGGGCCTTCAACAATGACCAACACTCATATCTAACACTGGCTTCAGCGGATTTACCTTGTTAGAACGACACTTAATCCATATTTCTTATGAGCATGGACTCAGGATCGTCAGTTAGCTTAATAAGCATAAATATATCGGGCAAATACTTTTTACAGACATCTGTTGGCCGAATAAGGGGCTAAAGATAATACCACATAAAAAAGAACGCAGGACACTCACCGAGTAGATTGTAACAAAAATCGAGAAATATGGGCATCATGATATACAGAGGATATTTATCACAACCAGCTATATCTATATAGCTGGTCGTACACTACAAAGATATCGTTTTAATTTAAACAACACAGTAATAAATTTGCAGTAAGTCTAAGCTCTGCAGATGTATATTCACCCAACCTGCAGATACAAATTCAATGAGAGGTAGTAGGTTATAAATTACTGAAGAGGGTTAGAACTAATACAAATATCAGGTTCGGAGAGAGATTTATACAAGTAATATATTCCTTGGTGTTATGGATTCTTATTGACTAAGCTAAGAATATTGTAACATTTCAAATAATCGGCGTTCGTTCAAGCACCAAAGTCATGGACGACTCGGATTTTAATTTGAAAAAAAAAAATAAACAAATCATCAAAACTATTTATGAGTATATTATCATCATAAAGCAGATACTGACTTCTTTTCTCTCCTTGTCAGCCGATTTTGATTGTTCTTTTTGCCATATCTTCGTCACTTTCTTCAACTGGGATTTTGATACTGGTTCCAACTTCTACAATCAATAATATTAACATATAGTCTTATTACCATACAAAGTAATGTTAAATTTAAAAAAAAAATATATTAATTTGAAGGAGAAACGCGGTTGCTGTGTTTGGAGATGCAGTTTTTGTTACTAGTTGAGCATTTTTGGTAGAATAAAAATTATACGTGAAAGTCCACTTGAAATAATATAATATTTATAATACTGTTCTGTTTTGACCTTATTATTATCAAATACAATATAATTTTACATTTTAACATTTTATTTGTTACAAATATATTTCTAGGTTTAGAAATGCGCATTTGACTACCTATTCAATCACAAAATATACGCGCACTTTCATTTGTTAAATAAGACCAGATATCTCCTTCTTCAAATGGGTCATAGTTGATTCAATAAGGGAATTTTAAAATAGGACGTAGATTAGGATGTATGTTACCACATTTTATAAATATATACTGTCGTGGTTTTTAACTTCTATGTTTATAGGTTAAGAAATGTTCATTTGGATCATTGATTCATTCATGAAATATTCGCTAGCTTTCATTCATGAAATAAGAAAAAAATTGCATGCTCTAAAAATAGTTATAAGAAATTTTTCATCCTGTCTATTAAGTAAAAGTAATATTAATATGCGATAACGATTTATGGAATTAAAGAAGTATGGCCATTTAGCCGATAATTTTGTTGGGCATTTTCAAAATATGCTCAAATATTTTTCGAAAATCGTATAACATATTCTATTGCGGTTACTTCGTATAAACAAAAATAATTTATGCAACATTTGTGTGTTTCTGACATATTATCAAAGAAACATGGCTGTAATTATCGTTTTGTGTCAATTTAAGCCAATTTACCTTGCTTTGGATCATAGTACCACTGGAACGACACTTGGAACCAAAATTATTTTGTTGTGAGTGAATAAACATTTGCCCTTCCAAATGAATGGCAGTTAGCTTTGTTTGTTCTGGAGGTGCTATGCAAGAAATTAAAACTTGCAAAAATTGTCAAAATTGCATTCAAGTGGCAAGTTCAGTGTCCAAATCGTTTATCTAAAAGTATGAAAGTGTATTTGTATTGATTTTGATATGATTGTGTATATAACAGACGACATGTAAAACTAGTTGTGGAGAACATTTAATCTGTTCGCAAAATTGGTTTACTGAAGGAATTGAATTCTCGAAAGTGGCCATACATCTTTATCATATAAAAAAATCTGGTTTTTGATAATATTTTTTTTCTGTGCAGTACATTTTGAACCCTAGTGTGGTGTATACAATAACTTTTTCTATATTATTTTAACACCAATGTTATGTTGCATGTAGAAAAAAAGACTCGACAATTGATGAAAAAAGATAAGGTAAGGAAGGCTTCATGAACAATCAAGACAACCACACTGATCCCTCAAATACATAATACTCATTCGAAAGGGTACGAAAACAATTAGATATTAGTATATAAAAACCTCCCTTTTTCCATCCTGCACTCATACTGGTAATAACATAGTACTTACAAGTACATTAGCTTGGAACATATCCAAGTATTTTTTTTCCTGATCAATACACACACACAAACTTCTCACACTGTATCATTTAAATAATATTATTTCAGAGCACATGTTTCAGAGTTTTTCTTTTTTTTCTGTAATATGACCAACTGCAGAGGGTTTGACTACTTCTCATTTTCACTTACTTTTTCATAAAAATTGAAAAATATCCATACATACACCAAGGATGATTCAGAGTAGCTAATAGCTTGATCATAGATAATAAATCGTGGTTTCACTTTTACAAGACTGAAATATCCTAATAACCATTGCTCTTTGTTCTGACTATACCCCAGTTAAAGAGGCTTATTGTTTTTGTCCAATCTGTCTATTTGTGTCTGTCTGTCTATGCGTCCGAAAATTTAACCTTGACTATAACTTTTGAACCATGTGAGATTGACTTTTTATACTTGGCAAGTGCATAGGTCTAGTCAAGAGGAACATAAACATGCAAAAAAAAATAGGTCAGGTCAAAGATCAAGGTCACAGAGATAAAATGGGGTTGAATTGGCTGTTTCCTATATTTGACTGTAGAATCCTAACTATTTATCGTATTGAGACGGGGTTTGCTTCATTTAATTGCTACTAAAATTGTGCAACTAATGTACGCCGTCGGATTTGAGGTAGCATTAGCCGTTTTTCAGAAGCAATAGGCCAAAAGGGCGCAAAAAAAATTCTGATTTTGATGCATTATTTTTCTATGGGTTTTTATAGCATGTTTAAACAGATAAATCAATTTTCAATAAACATAACGCCCAAAGGGCCTTCAGAATAAAGGGGTTAAATTATTTGTTTTTATTAAGGTAATAATTACTTTTGAACTATGTAAGATAGACTTTTCAAACTTGGCAGTTGTATAGGTCTTGTCAAGAGAAACATACATTGTTAATACTAGTATGCAAACAAAAATAGTACTGTAAAAGGTCAAGGTCACAAAGGTGAAAAAGAGGTTAGATTTTGTGTTTTCTCGTTTTTGACTGTAGAATCTGGGGGCATATGTAGTGTTGTACAAATACATCTGTTTCTATTAATTGTCGATAAAAAGGAAAACTTATCAGAGATATAGAGTAAATGTACATAGCAAAAAAAATCAAGTATATAAAACAATGAAAAGGTGATCTTATTGTTGTACCTCTATGAAACAACCAACAAAGCAACCAGATTTACTGGTATTTCAATACCATGTTTTCTTTTCATATCATGTCTGCTTATATTAATATTGTTTAATTTATGTTTCATTTTACCGTATCTTCATTGGCACCATCAACAAGTATGAGTGGAAATGGTTCTCCACCAGCATATCTCATAGCCTGAAATAATCAGCGAGAGCGTTAACTATAATACTATAATAGATCATATATGAATATAGTATTGAATTTAATTATAGATGAGAAATGGTATTTGGAAATGATATGATTTTTTTTTATTCACGAAGAATTAAAAATCAGCCATAACGCCATTTAATTATAATAATATATCAAAGAAAATAATTTTCAAAATGTATCCATTTCTACTTTTGTAAATTCATAGTTTTGTGTGGAGTTCACTTGCTAAATCTGGAACAAATCTGCATGCATACAAAATGAAAGACTATAGAGTAAATGCACATGAGATAAAGTCTCTACAAATACATGGTAAAACCAAGCAATGGAGCAACGTTTTTATTGTTGTTTTTCATCGTGAAGTCACCATAGAACCTTCAACAATGAGCTTTGCTCATACCGCATATTAAGTTCAAGACGGTTTGATTCTAAGAAATTTTTCCCCAAATATATACATTACAATTTGAGTGGAAATTTACTATATATCCAATCCACGGTTTGTACACCCTTCTGAGGGAGTATATTTCGGCATCGGTTTTCCAATCTTTAGATTCGAGTTGCACTGACAGAATGTAAATTCATCGAAATGGGCCTATCTGCAAGAGTGAAATTCAAATGTAGTGTTGCGTGTCACTCAAACTGTAATGGTCAAATTCCTCATTGGAAAGATGTTCTCGATAATACCAATCCTAAAACTCTAACTAAGTTGTTTCTTGACGTTATACGCAAATAATTTATTTTTCAAGACCTGTATAAGCAGATTAACATGCTTATCCTGAGGATCATATAAGATTTCCAAATTTGTCGCTGTTTTAGACGTTATACATGCATTTTTTACACGACTAGTATTTTCTTCTTTAAGAAGATTCTTAGAGCTTATTCCGCCTCTTAGCTGAGTTTTGGGAATAATCGATTGACGAAAAAAAAAACAAAAAAAAAACGTCAACTCATCATACCCTTCTTTTTGGATGACACACAAAGACTTCTCAGTTTCTGTTTTGGTTAGTGTATTCTCGCCAGTTATTTATTTTATTTCATTTCATAGAGTAGAGTAGATATTTAATTTGGAACTTTGGATTTTTTCCTCCCGACTGCTCCAGCGAGATCCATCAATTGTGGGGCCCAATGGGTAGGAGCCGAAAATTTACTATCCAATCCAGGGTCTCGTACACCCTATATATTTCGATATCGGTTTTCAAATCTTTAGATTCGAGTTGCACTGACGAGATGTAAATTCATCGAAATGGGCCTATATGCAACAGTGAAATTCAATTGTAGTGGTCAGATTCCTCAGTGGAAAGATGTTCTCGATAATATCAATCCTAACAGTTGGTCCTTGATATTAGACGCATATAATTTATTTTTCGAGACCTGCATAAGCAGATTTACATGCTTATCCTGATGAACATATAAGATTTCCAAGCACACTCACCTGTATAACCGTTCTGAATGGTTTCTTAAATGATCCATCTCCAGATTCGTCACAACCAGTCTTTTCCGATGTATAAATAGTAGCTACAAGAAAATATTGATTGTAAATCGCTAAAGCATATTTCCTTTTACATATATTGTATGTATTTTATATGAATATAAAATAAGACTTACATGCAATTGAAAATAATAGATGTAGAGGTTATAAAACCAATTTAATCTACCATTTCATTTGAAATGCCTGTACTAAGTCAGGACCATCTTTGTACCATCTTTTCGGCAGTTTTTGCACCTAATTTGTCTTTTTGCCCTTTGTATTTCATCTTTTATAATTATATTCTGTATTTTTGTTATTACTGTCATTCTGTTTATAAGACAAAAGAAAATCATAAACAAGAGGCTCTCAAGAGCCTGCGTCGCTCACCTGGACCTTGATTACCATAGACATTTTATGTTTAAGAGCCCACAGTTAAATTCTAGTTCCAATATGCCCAATTTATATAAGGGGAGAAGACCTCTGTCAGTGTTTCCCATTGGGTCCAATGTTAAAATATGTTCCCTGCTGGCAGCTATCTTGGATAAATGTGAACCTGAAAAAAAACATTTTTCTTTTCAGGGGTCAGATAAAGAGTATTTTGACCAAGTTTGGTTCCATTGGCCAATGCAAAAACTAAGTTCCCCGCTGGCCGCAATGTTGGATATAGTGCAGACCTGAAAACACCTTTTTTGCAGGGGACCACAAAAGGAATATTGTGGCCAAGTAGGTGAGAATCGAACCGTAAATCAAAAGAACGAACATTTCATGGACAATGGACAACGGAAACACCAAGAAACAAGGACACCACTTGAGTACGGGACAAAAAAAGAAAAATGAAGACACACATACAGATGAACAACACAGACCCAATAAAANTCCTGCTTCTTATAAGACACCCACAGTGTTGAACATGTCAACTCCGGTAGTAAAGTCAAATCCGATAGAGGAAAAACATACTTTAGTTGTAGAGGGAAAGTTCTGTTGTCATCTGGGAAACAGATATCCCAAGATTGGATCCAGTTGGTTTAGCAGTTTCAGAGGAAAAGATTTCCCACATGGTCAAATGTTAAAACTAAGTTCCCCGCTGGCGGCCATGTTAAATAAAGCAGGAAAATGGAAAACACCCTTTCTGCGGGAGATCACCCAAATCTATTATGACCAAATTTGGTTGTAATTGGTTCGGTGGTTTCAGAGAAGATCTTTGAATGTGTTTTCCAATAGGTCAAATATTAAAACTTGGTTTCCTGCTGGTGGCCATCTTGGATATTGCACATACCTTAAAAACACCTTTTTGCAAGGGACCAACCAAGGACTATTGTTGATAAGTTTGGTTCGAATTGGCTCAGTAGTTTCAAAGGAAGAGATCTTTGAATGTGATTTCCCAAAGGGTCAAATGTTAAAACTATGTTCCCACTGGCGGCCATCTTGGATATCGCACGACCTGAAAGGCACTTTTTTGTTAGGGACCAAACAAGGACTATTGTGTCAAGTTTGGTTGCGATTGGCTAAGTAGTTTCAGAGAAGAAGATTTTTGAATGTGTTTTCCTATAAGGTCCAATGTTAAACTATGCTAGCCCAGTAACTTCAGTGGAGAGATCTTTGAATATGTTTTTTTCATAAGGTCAGATGTTCAAACCGGCCATGGTGGATGTAGCGCGAACCTGAAAAACACCTTTTTCGAAAGGGACCGCCCAAGGACTATTATGGGAAAGTTTGGCGCTAATTAGCCCAGTTGTTTCAGAGAAGATGTGTCCCACTCGTAGCCATCTTGGATATCGCGCGGACCTGAAAAACACCTTTTTTGTAAGGGACCACTCAAGGACTATTGTGGCCAAGTTTGGTGCCAATTGGCTAAGTAGTTTCAGAGAAGAAGATCTCTGAATGTGTTTCCTATAAGTTCAAATGTTTAAACTATGCTCCATACTGGTGGCCATTTTGGATATCGCACGACCTGAAAAAACACCTTTTTGTAAGCGACCAAACGAGGACTATTGTGGCTAAGTTTGTTTCCAACTAGCATAGTAGTTTCAGAGGAGAAGATCTTTGAATGTGTTTTAAATACGGTCCGATGTTCAAACCGGCCATGTTGGATAAAGCGCGAACCTGAAAAACACCCTTTTTGTAAGAGATCTTTGAATATGTTTTTTCATAGGGTCAGATGTTCAAACCGGCCATGGTGGATGTAGCGCAACCTTAAAAACACCTTTTTTGTAAGGGGCCACCCAAGGACTATTGTCGCCAAGTTTGGTACTAATTGGCTCAGTAGTTTCAGAGAAGAAGATCTTTGAAAGTGTTTTTCCATAGGGTCCAATCTTAAAACTATGTTTCCCGCTGGCAGTCATCTTCGATAAAGCGCTGATCTGAAAAAACATCCTTTTTGAAAGGGACCAACCAAGGACTATTGTTGCCAAGTTTGGTTCCAATTGGCTCAGTTGTTTCAGAGGAGAATATCTCTGAATGTGAATTTCCATAGGATCCAATGTTAAAACTGTGTTCCTACTGGCGGTCATGTTGGATATAGCGCGAACCTGAAAAACACCTTTTTGTAAAGGTCCACCCCAGGACCATTGTGGCCAAGTTTGGTGCCAAATGGCTCAGTAGTTTCAGAGGAGAAGATTTTTGAAAGTGTTTCCCATTTGGTCCAATGTTAAGTCTATGTTTCCCGCTGGCGGCCATCTTAGATATCGCGCTGACCTGAAAAAAAAACGCTTTTCGTAAGGGACCTCCCAAGTACTATTGTGGCCAAGTTTAGTTCCAACTGGCCCAGTTGTTTCAGAGGATAGAATCTTTGAATGTGTTTTCCCATAGTGTCAAATGTTAAAACTATGTGTCCCGCTTGCAGCCATCTTGGATATCGCGCGGACCTGAAAATGTTAAAACTATGTTCCCCACTGGTGGCCATGTTCTATATAGCGCTAACCTGAACAACACCTTTTTGTAAAGGACCACCTAATGACTATTGTAGCCAAGTTTGGTACTAATTGGCTCAGTAGTTTCAGAGAAGAAGATCTTTGAAAGTGTTTTGCATTGGGTCCAATGTTAAAACTATATTTCCCGCTGGCAGTCATCTTGGATAAAGCGCTGACCTGAAAAACACCCTTTTTGAAAGGGAACAACCAAGGACTATTGTTGTCAAGTTTGGTTCCAATTGGCTCAGTTGTTTCAGAGGAGAATATCTTTGAATGTGATTTCCCAACTGGTCCAATGTTAAAACTATATTCCCACTGGCGGCCATCTTTGATATAGCGCGAACCTGAAAAACACTTTTTTGTAAGGGACCACCCAAGGACTATTGTGGCCAAGTTTGGTGCCAACTGGCTCAATAGTTTCAGATAAGGAGATCTTTGAAAGTATTATCCATTGGGTCAATGTTAAAACTATGTTTCCCGCTGGCGGCCATCTTGGATATCGCGCTGACCTGAAAAACACCTTTTTCGCAAGGGACCTCCCAAGTACTATTGTGGCCAAGTTTAGTTCCAATTGGCCTAGTTGTTTCAGAGGAGAAGATCTTTGAATGTGTTTTCACATAGGGTCCAATGTTAAAACTATGTTCCCCACTGGCGGCCATGTTCGATATAGCACGAACCTGAAAACACCCTTTTTTGTAAAGGACCACCTTAGGACTATTGTGGCCAAGTTTGGTGCCAATTGGCCCTGTAGTTTCAGAGAAGAGGATCTTTGAACGTGTTTTCTCAAAGGGTCCAATGTTAAAACTGTTTCTCGCTGGTAGCCATCTTGAATACCGCAAGGACCCGAAAAACACCTTTTGTTAGGTGGTTCCAATTGGCCCAGCAGTTTCAGAGGAGAAGACCTTTAAATGAAAAGTTTACGCTGGACGGACGGACGTATGGACGACTGACGGATGGACGGACGGACGATGGGCGCAAAGTTATGGCAAAAGCTCACCCTGGCATTAGACAGGTGAGCTTAAAACAATAGGAACTATAATAAGTTAAAACAATAAAATATCGAGACAAAAAATTCATGACAGTATTTTTATTTTTACTATTACTAATTTTACTATTATAATTATCTGCTATTTTTATTTTTATCTATTTATTATTTTTTTCACGTTCATTTTTCGTATTTCATTGTTTCAAAAAATTTAAATGTACATTTAAAAACAAAATATTCCCCACATGATCAAAGCTGTAAACTTGTTTAAACTCTGCATTGTATAGTGTTTACGGAAATTTGTTGATTTTATGACTGGATTTGTGCTATATAAAAAAATATTGCTTTAAAAAATTGGTTATCTATTCACATTATACTTTTTCCGAAATGCACATTTCTGTTTAATGCAAAAAATCTATTTTCAATTACGACATGTTTACAAGAAAATGTTAAAACATTTGTTATGTTTATTCTTCCATACATGTCCAGAGCTCCTATCGTTGTTTACTTTTGTCTTTTGTCTTATTTGTGCTATTCCTGTGTAATTCCCAGGCAGATTGTGGTATGTCATTGTAATTTTCAGCCATTGTAGATGTTTCCTGTCATCCATTCTTTTACATAGTATAAATTCAACCCGGTGTGCAGCTTAAAATCGATGCTCTTATTACGTCACTCCAAAAGTAATTTTCTCAAACCTACATCCACTATCACATTGTCTTTTTCACTTTTTCAAATCACAGTTTTTCCAGAGCCAGAAAGACCACAGTCTTTCCAGAGGCAGAAAGACATTGTAAATCGTAAACTTTCATACACTGAATTAACACGGAAAATGTTTGACTCAGATGGTAAAACGCGGTGTTACAAAATATCTTTTGTCGAAGATTTTTTTAAAGCTCGATGTTATTATTCATATTTGAGAGCTTTTGTAAGCACAGTACTCCAGTGCTTTGATTTTACATAGCTTACATGTAGGTGATGTTCATTTTTAAGTAGGGTGCTCAAGCGACGATTTTTTCGAATTTGGGTTAACGGAATCATACACACCTGCATTATACATTTTTGGAAAGAGGAAACCATGGGCATCGAAATAACAATGTCGTAGAGATTGAATTTGGTCACATTTTATTTAAAATGGGGTTAAAGGTCATTTCTTAAAATTTAGAAAAATCTCGCGCAAGTAATAGTCAGCTACATATGACCAACAAACCCCTCACGAAATTCAAAAGAATTTAAAAGTTAATTTTATACAGACATTTCATTATTTAATATTTTATAATAATTTGTGATTTATCTTCATTAAACAAGTTTCACGAATAGCATTTGCTTTTTAATGTGTGTGATTTTAAATATTTGCACCTCAAATATAAAAGGACGCTTTTAATTATTACGAATAGCAATTTCTAAGTTTTTGTTAAACCATTGTGTTAAGGAAACCTTGAATTAAATTTTAAAGCCCCATATCTGCAAAACTGAATAAAAGATCGACAAAATAAATCACATTTTTGTTTTTGGTATGACTTTAGTAAATTTCCCTAAAAACACGCACACCGATAAAACTTAATAAAACCAATAAAACTAGACCAAAACCATATAGTATTATCTACATGAATAGTGTAATCCCAATTTAAATGTGAAAACATTAACATGTACACGAAAATTCGAAATTCGATCAATATAAAATCTTCAACAGATCCAAATAGTTTTATAAGACTTGGTATACCATGTTATTTTACCTTCATATGGATTAAAGTTGTCGCGTCTCGACCGGTTTCTTGATTTATGAAGCGATGTGAATATCAGATTAACGTAAACTTTTTACGCAAATTTAGTGCTTTTACTTGTTAATTTCTCTTTAATGGCAGATATGAAACCCATGATTCTTCACACGTATGTACAGCTGATAGTTCTGTTTCCGTTTAAATTAAAATATTTCGAAAACTCAGGTAAGTAAATTCGCATTCAACGAAAATGCCTTAAACTCATGACCCCTTTTATTCCAAACTTAACACCGACAAATTATAAAAAACAATGAACAAAAAGTTACATTAGCTAGCAAAACAACATTTTAGGTCTGGGCTTTCATAAAAATAGCTTCTTTCCAGGATATCAGAGACTACTACTAATTTCTATAAATTTAAAGATGCCATATATAAAGCTCTGCTATAGGGTACCCCTTAAAAATGAGAAATTACAGAAATCTTGACCACGGAAACTCTCCTCGACAATGAAATATATAAATTCAATAACTATTCCAACCTATTAAATAAAAATTAGCCGTGTGTTATTCCGTTAACTCAAACTCGCAAACTAAGAGTCTTTTTGGTCATTGGACACCCTACTATATGGCTAAAATATGTGTCAATGATTATATATTGTAAATCATACAATAAGCTTAGGATTAAAGTGTGTTCAGTTTCTTTTACGATAAAGTTGTGTAATATGTGTAACAAATTATTAGTTTAAGACGCACAAATATTATTTTTCAATGTTTAAAGTAGCCAAAAACGAAATTTGCCACGACTTTCCTCTAAATATCTTTTTAGCAAACGTTAAAGGTTACCATGCCAAACACCAATGCATAGCTAATTTGTTGCCGCTTCAGGCCAAAGTAGTTTTACTATAAAGGGTGAAAAAGTTTTCCATTACCACTCTATATCATTTTCATGCTATTTAAATGCAAATTGGAGTCGAAAACAGGGATTAATGAATACTTGTATTTTTTTTTTTTTGTTATGGTACAATGAGGGTCTGTGGATTGTTTTATATGTCTCTGGATTTTTCAAAATACGTGGATCGAGAGTTAACCGCGATTTTGTAGAAAAAAAATAATAACGTATCACCAAAACTTTTTAACATTAGATAATTCAATCTTAATTAAAGTAAACGGCAGATGTATGTTGGTTCCGCAAATTTTACTGTCATTTTTCACAACTCAAAATTCTGCAAACAAGTTATTCACCGGCGTCCTTTCATTGGTTTGTTTGCGTAAATCATTAATCCATCACTCCAACATGGAGTGAAATTAACATTGAGAGCTATGTAAAATATTAATTTTGATTATCTCAGTAAATACACCAAGAGAAGCGGCGAAAAATAAAAAAAAAACTATTTTGTTATCGTGTTATTTAAAACAAAATGGGCTGAGACAAATTTCATTGTTCGTAATTTAAGTGATTGTATTTTAAATTACCGTATCAGATCCGTAAAAGATGGAGCCGTTATAAATACGCATCTGAGGCAACTAAATTTAATCATAGGATTGATACTTTATACAAATGATGTATTCCACATCGTTATTTGCTTGTTTGAATATTGAGAATGGATTTTTTTCTAGGGAACAGAAAAAAATCAAACCTCGAGTAAATTGTGTCTCCGTCCACCGAATACCTATTCAGTGTACTGAATAATACTTTACCCACCATTTCTTTTGAAATACTTGTACCAAGTCAGGACCATTGTGGTCGACAATCTTTCCGGTGGTTCCCACCTGTTTGTCTTTTTGTCTCATGGGCTTCGGCTCTTGACAACTCTGTTCGATTATTTTATAAGGATAATTTAACATTCGTAGTACAAATAAACCAGTAAAAAACTATTTTAATTGTCATTTCACCGTCATGACGTAATACTAAAAGAAAATATTTCCGGTAAATCATTAAAACTTGAATGTATAATTTAAGAGCTTTCTATAAAATTAAACTTCATAAAAATAGTTTTATCAAACATTCATTTGAATTTTAAAATTTTAAACATATTTTGTACCTACCATCTCGATCTGCAGATTTTATTCCACCACTGTCCATCTTCTGATTCTTTGTCTGTCCTAATATGCGTCTTTCCGATACGAAATGTAATTTTAGCTTTTAAATATCTTTAAAGACCTCAAGATGCGCATGCCCATTAAGATGTATCACATGTGTTTAAAGATGAGCTAGAATTGAGTGTTTTCTGAAACGTTATATATATTGACGGTATTTCTTAGTAGCTTCGATTCTTGGAATATGATTTTATGATAACTTGGAGAGGTGCAGTTCCTTGACGTAAATAATGTTTCCTGTATGATTAGAAATTGTAATATGGACGTGCACTAAACCAAGTTTATTTTTACTTTTTCTAAGAAGTGCAGTCTTACGACAAATTTCTTAGGTGACACAATCTGCATTCATAAACAAAACTACATTAACTATTTAGAATTTGCAGTTATCTATATTCGCCAAAGCCATATTCAGGAGGCGCATTTCCTATGGAGCATATACTAATTTTTGCAATGATCCGTTGTTCAAAGGAAAGAATGGCAGTTGAATACTGAAAGAACAAATGATGCAATATTCAATGTCCAGAGAAAATAAGCATGGCAAAAAACGAGAAAAATAAGCATGGCAAAAACGAGAAAAAAAGCATGGCAAAAACGAGAATACAGAAAAACAAACACATGAGAGAGTCACAAAAACACAGAAATAAAAACTTTACACTCAATATTCAAAATTATGGCTCTTGCAGTGTGACCTCCCATAAATAACGAAATAGTACATATTGTAACAGTATCTTGCTGCTGATTCTATGTTAATGACTTAAGCATTTTGTAAACTCATAATCAACAGGACCAATAAAAGAGACCATATGTGGTCAAACCACTGAGCTTCGTCTGATTCTTCCATTTCAATCGACTACATCAATGCATGTGTGTTTGAACTTTTTGGCAGCAGTGGTCCAAAAAACTTGAAGGAAGAATTCTATCAAGATATGAGGATAATACAGTTAATCTTCAAAGTGATACATATTTTGCTAGAAATATTGGGACCCTCTGGTGTAATACAAAAAACGGCGATAGTTTTTAGTCTTTCATGAATATTATTTACGATCATTTTTTGCAATTCACATATTTGGTAGAATAAAAATTATTCAAAAAGTACAAGAAAATATTATTTTGTTAAAATTTATAGATTAACTGAATTATACCGAGTTTAACCCCACCACAATTTTTGCGCCTGTCCCAAGTCAGGAATATGTTGGTCATTGCCTTTACCTTGTCTTCTTATGAAATTTTAGTTTCTTGATATTCGGGTTATTGGATGTGGTTTGTTTCCATTGATTTATTCACTCTTTTACTATTTTTTGGGGGGGGGGCATTTACGGCTTGCTTTATGGTGCCAGGTTCCTCACTGTGTTGGAGACCGGTACGGTGACCCCCTAGATCCTTTGTTTTTGGTCGTTTTTTACCTGGAGATGGGATGTGGTCCTTGACATTTACCCCATTTCCTTTCTTTTTCATATATAGTAGATAATGTGTAAATACATGTAATATTATACAATTATGGCACTTCCATGAGATCAATATGGGGTTTAACGGAGCAATAAAGTAATATTGAACGAGGGTTTACCCCGAGTTCAATATTATCTTTTGCGCTCCGTTAAACCCCATATTGATCGAGTATAGAAGTGCCATAATTGTTTTATTATATTTGATTGACAAGTCTTGTAATCACTGATGACAAATAAAATGGGCGTGGTATATCTATCATGGGTGTTAAAGGGGTGTGTCCTGTAAACGTCAATCAAAGCAAGTGTGCAATATGATGATTTATCATGAGTAACTGTGCAATATGATGTTTAATTGAGTAGGTTCAGTTATTTACTTTATACATAGAAACAAAAGAACAAATATAATAATATGTAATATCAAAATTACCTTGACTAAATGCACTTATTTTGACTACGTGCGCATATGTCAGGAAAAAATTTGAATAACAGCCAACCAATAAATCTTTCTAAGAAACATAGATTTTGCAAAATAGAACATACAACTTCAGTTGATAGATAATATTTGAAATCATATAAAGTATTATTAACGCGTTATTAATCATTTATTGTTCATTCTGACTTCTGCAGCATCCACAAATCAGAAGACATTAACTGTTACCGGTGAGCAAATATTTATATTATAGTTATATAGACTTTTGCATGCTGGCAATAATATTCAAATTTTCTTGAAAACTAAGGAGCATCTCCCTCATGCAAAGCTCTGTCCTTAGCTGATTTTGGCTTTACATTTAGATCATATTGGTTATTTGTTCTCTATCAGTTTTTATTAAACATCTTTGAGTTTATGGTCTTCCAAACGTTTAGATTTTATCTGCCCTGAAGAGACATAAGTTGTCGAAATGCGCATATGCAGAAATCAAATTCACAGTAACTCCGGTATTTAGTTATCTGAACATGCTGAATTAATTTTTTTTTATTTTACTTTTTTTTTGTTCATCAAAAGAATACGCAGTAAAATGTCACCTTATTAACTCAATCACTCCAACAAATCAGTACACGACAAAATAGTTCTAATAGTTCATTGCTTGTGCATTTAATTTTCATATGCATGTATATATCTAAAGCTTTCATTTTTAAAAATACTATTTGCTTGAAAATTCGTTTTTCTTTAACAGAAAAAATGTCAAAGAAACATATCCTGGTGCTAATTACCGGTGGGACATTGAACATGAAAGTCCTAGGAGCTGAAGGTAAGTAATTATTAAGAGTAAAGCAGTCTCTGTCTGAACTATTGCTTTTTGTAACGGATGAGTATTGTTCTTTCATTGTCATTATAAAATGCAGCACTGTTTTCTCTATAGCTGAAATTAGAAATAGGATTAAATCATATATCTAAATGATTTATTTCTCTACATATATTGAAAAATAAATATTAAAGAAAATGATAAAAACAAATAAAGTATTAATGAAATGTAGAACTTTAATTACTCTGGTATTGTATACTATTGGATAAACTTTATATAAAATAATCAAAACAATTTAATGCTTTTGAAACTGTTATAATTTAGTTTACAATATCCACATTACAAGAAACTTTTTGTTCGAAGCTAAAAGTACCACAACTAGAAGGTTTAATTTCTTAAAAAAAAAGTAATGATCTATGTCAAACAGGCATATTATTACCTCTTAAGCCATGCATTTTTTTTTTTATTTTGTAAAAAAAAAAAAAAAAAAAAAAAGAAAATAAAACTTTCATCAAAATCGTTGCCAAACCCAGCACTCAATTAGTCTTTTTACTTAAAATCACATTCAATCCAATAAACTGATTTCTGTAGTAAATTTAGAACTCAATTTTTCGTTATGTTTAGATTTTGTCTCCTTAATCCAGTTTTCATCAATTATAACAAAAACACAAAAAATTGTTCGCCGTAATTTCTCAATTGAATGACCAATGTTTTGATTATAGTGGATTCGGAAATAATATGCGTCTTATCTTTACGAAATGAAAGGCAAAATATATAATTTTAGCTTGAAAATATCTTTACAGAATTCAACTTGCGCAAGTCCATGTAACTGCACTGCATGATGCAATACGGGTAGCTAACATTGTAATACATGCATGCAATAATAAGCTAGAAATGAGGTTTTTCTGAAACTTAAAATCCATTATTATATACACCTTTCAATAAGCTGCTGTTCTTGGAATAAAAGATTTTACATAAGTATAACAGCAGTAATTAAAAAAATACAATCTACGACGACTTAAGGTAGTCGGGTGATAAATGTAAGCATTAAAGCAACACCATTTCATGAAGGAAAGGGAGATTTACTTGTAATTTGTGGTGAATTTTGTTATTAGTTTTGTTAATTTTGTCCTGATTGGTTTGTGTCTGTATTATTTCATTTGAGTTTCGTAATTTATTTTTCGGCATTCGGCGTTTCCTAAAATGTAAAGAAGCAATGTTCATTTTTTTACACTTAACATCACACATTTTAAGATATAAAAATAAATGACTAAAAACGAAAGTTACTGTACGTTAAGTTTCTGCAGATCACATGTCCACAAATGTTTCCTCTCATTGCAGGTCAATGATATGTCATCTAAGACTAATCAATCAAGTTGGTTTCAAAATTCATCGATAGTGAACATTATTCCAAATAACAGCAGACCTTTTTCCAGCATTAATTCTTGTACATACAGTTATCTTCATTCAATAACGGCGGCCTGCTTTGTCCAGAATTATTTTTTCTTTATTTACAATTATAGTAGCCCGCTCTGCCAAGCATTAAAGTTTGATGCACGGATTATAGCATACTGTTTGCCCATCACTAATTCCTGTATATGTATTGATCCTCATTCCTATTGATAGCAGGATGAGCTATCCAGCTTTAATTCCATAAAAAAATCATTTTTTGAAATGCTGATCGGATTTTATTATGTTTCTCCAATTGGTATAAATACTGAAATACCGAAGCTAATGTAAATTTAATTTCTGCAGATGGCATTTCGACAACTTATGTCCCTTCAGTGCAGATAAAATCAAAAGATTTGGAAATCAATAATCCAAAATATGTGTAGATGCTTATAGAGAACAAATTACCAAATAAAATCTAAATAGAAATTCCAAAACAAGCTAAGGACAGAGCTTTGCAAGAGGAGGATACACCCAAGATTTAAACAGCGCAGATCAAATTGAAACCTTCGGCAGACCACAAATCAAAAGATGTGTAAAAGATGACTAATATAATCTAAACAAAAAGCCAAAAACTAGCTAACGACAGAGCTATGCACAAATAAAGTACTCTAAAGTACTGCTTAGTTTCTAACAAATTTTCTTGCATTGCGATATTTGAAATTTCAAAAATTGTAAGCAATATTAACAATAAAAAAATCAAATTCAATGTAGCAAAAGAGAACAGGATTTGTAACATTTTACATAGATTTCATGGTAATGTTTAGGATATATACAGTTTTCTTTTCATCTACTACCCTAATTTGCACCAATACCTTGAAATAATTTGTTCATTTTTATTTGTTTTTTTTTCGTTGTCATGTTGTCTCAATTTGTGTTAAATCGGAATTACCGTGCACCTGATGATACTCGTGGTCATTTTAGTGGTTCCTACTGATAGTGCTTGATTTTTCCTGGTGTTTGTATTATGTTCTGTTTGTCTTTCTGTGTGTGATCCTTATATTGCCATGAAGAACAACAATAAAAACGTTGTTCCATTGCTGGGTTTTACCATCCATTTGTACAGACTTTGTCTCATGTGCATTTACTCCATATCATGTCATTTTTATATGATTTGTTTGATTATTGCTGTAATATTCATTTGGAAATTTATTTCAATCAGACCTTACAACGAAATTTCATTAAAAACAATATAATATTTTTGATGGACGTGCCTTGCTTTATGTTAAAATAAGATTTAACTACTATTTATTTCAAACTATTTATTGTTTTGATTTATGTAATTTTGTGCTTTATTCCTTCTGTATTCTACTTCCGTTGTTTTGATCTGCACTGAAAAGATATGCATTGCAAGTTGTGGAAATGACCTTCTTCCATAAATGGTTGTTTTACGTGTAAGACAGCCCATATAAGACAGGGTCGCGTGAAGCTGTCTTACACCGGTAAACGTCCACTCCAACGTTCCGATTTGTTTGACGTCATAATTGTTACCATAGCAAACTCCGTGAACTATTTGACGTCACAGCTGGAAAATCCACAAGAAATGGCAAGTATTACTTTCCTTCTGTTTGTTCGTTGTATTTTACGGAAGAAATAGCTTCTTACACTCGACTAAAATTAAAGATCGGGATATATTCCACTTGTGTGAGAAATTCTTCGTCTTTTTCCCTCGTTACACTCGGGAATAGACGGAATTTCTCACACTCGTGAAAGATATCCCTTATCTTTTATGTGGTCTCGTATAAGAAACTATTAATCTAAATAAAAGAAATGTACAGTTATTTCGTCATTCTGTTATTAAGTACCAACGGGCCGATACCCAGTAGTCAAAACTGGCTCGAAAACTGATTTTATTTGGAAATTAAGGTAGTTGGGGTGTCTAAATCTGAGCATCTTTCTGTGCATCCTAGCAAAATTTCATAATTCAATGATAATGTAGTCTAAATGATTTTGTATTTCTTTATTACAATAATTTAAATAAAAATGAACTATAAGTATCAAGTTTGTTCCATTACTATTACACATGTGCCAAAAATTCAGAAAGTTTTATCAAAGGGAGATAATTCTATACTGAAATACCATGGAATAGGTCAAATTTTCTAAGTTTGTTGAAAAATAAAGTAGTTGATCCCAATTCTTTTTTTTTTGAATTAGACAAAAGCATTTGAACAAAACTCATTAATTATAATTTTTCCCAAAAATATGCTTTTTTTTCCTTTTTGGGTCCCAAATTACTTTATTTAAGTTATCTTCCTTTCTTGAAAAACTAACAAATTCTTCATGTTTCATGAAATAACTTTTTCAAAAGATCCGTGACATATCTTTTTTCGGTGTTTAAATTGTAGTTTTATATCGTACCAATAAATGTACAAAGTTTTGAAAAAATTGTATGTCTGCTTATAGAAAAAATATGCCCTTGAATTGTGGTATAGTGCTATTTCCCATATAATTCTATTGTAAATATTGTGCGAAAACACCAAATTGGACCAATCTTTAGAACTCTGTAACTTTTTTGACATATCCGTGACCCCCAAATTTTTTGGCATATTTTTATAGCATATTGCTCAAAGTTTCATTGTACAAATTTTAAAAAAGTTATCAAGGAGCTATGTCCCTAGGTGATTTTTGGCTTTTCATTTAGATTCATTTGATTATATTTTTTTCTCTACTACCTTTGACACATATCTCACTTTATGATCTTCAAATACTTTTATTTGATCTATTCTGAAGAGGCATCATCTGCAAAGATAAATTTACACAAACATGTACATTAATTTCGGTATTTGTTATTTGACTGCGTTGGACTGCCTATTTTTTTTTTAAACTCTCGTGTTCAGGGATAAGCATCACACATTCATAAATCACTTAATAGCTATTAAGCTCTGATTTCCTGGTTATGGCTTCCGACAATTGTTAATTGCAATTTTGATTTTCCATTCAATGCGATTTCGGCAATCAATTCATTTGTAATTGACATTCGTGAATCATTTTCATTGAACAATTTTATATTTTTTTTTACAATTTACAGTTACCATTTGCATCAATTTAATCTAGTCATATTAAACATCATATGTAAATAAAACTACTATGGTAAACCGTCAATACAATTGGGTGTTGAGCTGCGGAACTGTGGCCTTTGTGACCCATTTCGACCCCCTGGGTTTCGACCCTCTCTATGATCACGGTGCATTTGACTTGGACATGTGTATAATGAAATTAGTTATACGGTATACGAAGTGCACTGCTAACAGGGAACTAAATTAAATGCTATATGGGAAAATAACAAATAACAAAATTACCAAACCCAAGTCCATGAGACAAAAAGACAAATCAGGTAGAAACTACCGGTAAAGGAGTCGATCGCAATGTTCCTGACTTGGAACAGACATTTCAAAAGAAATGGTGTGTTAGACCGGTTTTATGGCATGCCAAACCTCCCCGTCCTTTGCTGTTGAAAGGTCGTAGACAGTTGAAAGAAATGAACATCCCAGTACTAAGTAAAACAAAGAATCTTGAATCAGAGTTCGGACCGAAACTTCAATTGGAACTTTTTCATGATCGTATGAGACGTCATTTTTAAAGCCTTGATTAATAAGAAGGTCACGGAAATAACTATGTCTAATGAGAAAGTCTGTGCAATTTGAGCTAGCTCTCGCGTAACGAATCAATTGTGAAACATACACTCTGTAAGCAGGAGAAGTATATGTTATCTTGATTTTGACATCTGTGCATATTGTACACCCCATGAAGCAAGCTTCATATTTTGGCGTGCGGAATGATATTTTACATTATTCCAGCTTTCAACCTTAGAATTTCCAAACAAATTAGCCAGGTCAACATATTCTGCTATTATTTTTTCCCCTAATACTGGGAGAAACGTTAAGGGCGAACTCGTTACTAGACTTGGGGCAGAGTGCATGTTTATTCACTGTAGAACAGTTACATTCGCTGTCAGGATTGCTCAATGGAGCCAACGGTGTAGCCCTATATCATGTGATAGTAATTGAACCAATTGAAATATTTGTAACAAAAGTGATATGAAATAATTATCGGTGTAATTAAAAATATACTGAATATATTTATAAGGCTACGGTAGCCCGGGTCGAATAAAATCAACATGCATGCATGATGTACGTACATATGCACGGTATGGTCGTTGGTCCGTTACGGATCGCTGTGAACAAATGGTAAATGTGCGCATAAATGTTATGCAAAGCTATAATCGTGTCTTAAAGACCAAATTTACTCATGTTCTAAGTGTTATACTCAATGCTGGTGGTAATCTTTTATGATTTTTTATGACTGTTCCCTGCTCAGTCATCTTTGGGTAATAGAAAGATTCTAATTGCGCTTTCCGGTAACATGGGATGTACAATTACTAACAATCTAACAAGAGAAAGGGGTGATTCTGCACAAAGTAAGGTAGCACTTGAATAATAGATACAATAAGAGATATATGTAATTGTTGTATTCTTAGGAGATGGTTTTAGAAAAAGCTTGAAATTTAGCTTGTTACCAAATCCTGTTATCTTATTCTATTGTATAAATTGTACATATATTGGCACATGTGCTATACTTTCTGAAAGTAACAAAGGCTGAACAAATCCCTGACTTGGCAGCTTTTGGGACAGTTGTTTTGCTTTATTGAAAAAATCATTGTAAAAACTACATGCGCGACAGTAGAGAATCAAATGTTAAATGTACACTCCATAGGCTGGAAAGGAAGGTATATTGCTGCTCAGAAAGGGAAATTTAATGTAGAAAAATGTTAGCAAAGCTCACTAATATCATACCCCGCTCCCCCTTAAAAAAAGATCAATCAATTTTTTAAATAGATGATGCACAAGGGCAATGTATACTTAACATTCTTTGAAAGTTTCAATAAATTCCATCAAGTGGTCTAGGAGGAGTTTTCGCCACAAAGTAAGTACCCTATGGCGGACGGACGAACGGACGGACGAACAGACGGACGGAAGGACACCATGATCACTATATACCGCCCGCTAAAGCGGGGGTATAATAATCACGTTTTTCATACAGCTTAGATTTTAAACGTCCATGTTCGTCAATGTATATCGAAAGATCTAAGAACGAAGCTTAATAAGTGTATCAGTAGTTTCTTTAATTTCAAGCTCATTGGGATAGATCTGTTGTAAATATTCCTCGAATTGTGGGTTATTAAGAGAAAGTACATCGTTTATGTGGCGGAAGCTGAAATTATAGTACTGGACTAAATGTTGTTTTTTTTTTTGTCTCTCTCTTTCTCTGTGTTAGCCCTGGTAAAAACTTGGTCTCATACGAGAAAAGAAAAAGATCAGCTAAAAGTGGTGCGCAGTAAGTTCCCATGGGAATCCTGGTTGTCTGTGGAAAAACGCGGCCTCGCGGTCTCTACATACGACAAAAATATTGTCTAAAAAATTCCAACATCTTGATCACGTCAATCTCAGTGTACTTCTTGTTTGGCTCAGTGTGGTTCTTAAAAATATCAAATGACAACAAATATAAGGTCTGATCATGTTCAAATACGGGACTTTCGAGATAGGGACTCTAGTGTAGTTTAAGGCAGAAACTATCGCCTTAAATACCAGTTAGAAGAAATGACTGGATTCATGACCTATCGAAATAAATATAAACATATTATCAAAAACAAACTATTTATGAAATTGAAGTGTGTAATTATAATTTTTCCTACATGACATGCGTATGCAGAAACTTCGGTATTTTGTTATTTATTACCACAGGGTCGATGCCTCTGCGTGGACTGTTAGACCCCGAGGGTATTTACCAACTCAGTAGCCAATACTTTTGTGCTGGCCCGATTACCGATTTTATTTGAAAACTTACAAAATCTAAATTAGATAAAATTTGGTTAAAACTAAGAAGAATCTCCCTCTTGCAAAGCTCTGTCTGTAGCTGATTTTTACTTTTTTCTATTTTGATCCTATTGGTAGTTTGTTCTCCATCAGGTTTTACACAATTTTGGTATATGGCTTTCCAAATTTTTTGTTTTGATCTGCACTGAAGAGACATAAGTTGTGCATATGCAGAAACTAAATTTACAGTTACCTCGATATTTTGTTTTTTATTACCACTGGGCCGATGCTTCTGCTGGTGGACTGTTAGTCCCCGAGGGTATTCACCATCCCAGTAGCCAGTTCTCTCGTGCTGGCCCGAAATCCAAATTTATTTTTGAAACTTGCAAAATCTAAATTTGATAAAATTTTGTTAAAACTAAGGATTGGTTGTTTGATTGACTGACTGACTGACTGATGGTTTACGCTTAATTCAACTCGGGATAGCCGTATCGGCACTAGCAAAAGCCAGTGGTGGGGTTCAACCGGTTAATGTGTAAAAAGTCCAGAAACTGGCTTGAGCAAATGCTTCTCTATATAAATAACTGAATACCGAAATTACTGTGAATTTAAATTCTGTATTTCGACAACTTATGTCTTTTCAGTGCAGATAAAATCTAAACGATTGGAAGACCATAAACTCAAAAGATCTTTAAAACTGATAGAGAACAAATAACCAAAAAGATCTAAATGTAAAGCCAAAATCAGCTAAGGACAGAGTTTTGCATGAGAGAGATACTCCTTAGTTTTCAACAAAAATAACAAAAATTTAGATATTGCAAGGTTCAAAATAGAATCGGCTTTCGGGTCAGCACCGAAGTACTGACTACGGGGCTAGTGAATACCCTCGGGGACTAACAGTCCACCAGCAGTGACATCGACCCAGTGGTAACAAATAACTAAATACCGAAATTACTGTGAATTTAAATTTGCATTTGCGCATTTCGATTTATAAATCAAGTGCGCACGCAACTTAAAATAATGGATAAACAAATTCGGCAAGTTTTTCAGTGCAATTCCACCAGATTAATAAATTATTCCCATTTTAGGTTTAAAACCAACTACAACAGAGGATTTGGAAGTTTGTCTGGTAAAACGTGGAATATTACAGAAGCATGATGAACAGCAACAATTTTCTCTGTCGTTAGTATATTTTGACAATTTAATGCATGCGAAAATCGGAAATAATACGGAAAAAAAAAGATAAATGACATTCATTTGCATTGGTGTTGTTTAATCAGCTAGCTATTCTCTTTTCATTTATTTGAAAATGGAACTTTGATTTCTATCCTATTATTTGCCATACCCATACATGGTTTTGAATTGGATCCGTGTTGTACATCTGATTGTGTCTTTTTTTCTGTGCCGTACTTGTGTGATGTCATTGACTTTAGATATTTCCCTTTTTTTGAACTGACGGTACGATTCTCACTTATCATAACGTTGAAGAACTTAATATGGGACTTTTGAATCGTGTTCAATCCGGAAACAGATCTATTTTTATACGTAAAAAATCAATACTTCAATACATAGATTGGAATCACTAATTAGTGAACACTGTTGAGTTAAGGCTGTCATTTTCTAACTTTTAGGCAAAACCAATAAAAATCTATTGTACGTGTTACTTCTCTAACTCATGATGCGTGTTACTTCTCTATCCGAAATATTCTTAAGAGGGTACTGTGAAAAATAATAATAATCATTAGCATATTAAGCAAATTTGCCGCAAAGAAATCAAGTCGGTTCAGAATATTTCTTTCAGTTGAAATTGAGTAAAAGCATAATTTCACCTTTTTACACTAGTACAATTGCAGTTTTAACCATATGCGATTTTTTTCAAAACAATGCTTCATTCTTCTGAAATAAGCTAATTTCTTGATTGACTCACTAATAGTGTGACGGGTAAAGCTAGCGCGGCGCAGGACATGCTTAACCTTCCGGAGCACATGATGTCACTCCCGGTTTTCATGGTAGTCTACACTATGAGTGCCTTAGTTATTAATGTTATCTATTTATTTTCCGTGCATTGTAGCTGTCTCATGTCCTTGTTTTGTCTTTGTTTTTCTCTGTTGCCGTTTTTGCCATTTCTTTGGACTTCGATTTTTGTGGTCATCTCTTCCCTTGTTCCTTCCGTATTCTACTGCCGTTTTTTCTAATATCCCTCGTTTAGGTAATTAAGTTTATTGAACCAAAAGCAATACAGCTTATAGGTATAACATATATACATAACATAATAGTATAGTTAATAGCATCAGAGGAAAGACATATTGCATATAAAATAAAACACATATCAAAACAGTACTTATTGTAGCATATTTGAAAAAACTTCCCTAAATTCGACAATTCCTTTACATTTTGAGAAGATAACAATTCAACTAATTTATAAACAGATGAATGTGTATGATAATACGTTTTTTATTTAACCTTCGTCTTAAATGATCATATTTTGGACATTTTAGAATGAAATGAAACTCATCCTCTACATCATTTTTGTCACAAAAATACATAAACGTTCTATCCTAGGTTGTTGTATAAATCTACCACTTTTAATATTAAGTTTATGGGAACACAATCTATACTTTGATAAATACTTAATACACTGCACAGACACACTTTTTGTAAGATAATACTGTATGCTAAAACCATCAACCAAGTGCTTATATAAAAATATTTTGTAGATAATTCCAAAAAGCATATCTTTCTTGAAAAAATATGTCTATAATTCTTAGTTTGAATAAACTAAAAAATAACTCTTCATTTGATACATGTTGAGCACACTATACGTCACCGAAACCTAACTCAAAATACATACATTGGATATGGATATGGGGTGTTGTCTCCTTGACATTCATCCCATTTCCTTTCTTTTTCATATTTGACATTATACAACCACCCTGAAGCATTATTTGAGTTACATTTATTATACATATCATAATATATTGTTTTCAAAATACAATTTTGGTGTGTATTAACCGCATCCAGTACTTAATTATCTTAATTTTACGTTTAAGTATTAAAGGAATTCTTCCTAATTTTGAATATACCATCATACTAACAGTTTAATTCTTAACTTTCAAAACATTTTTACAGAAATCTAAATGGAGTTTTTCAACTTCTGTTGCATTATGAAAACCCTATATTTCACTTCCATAAAAAATGACAGCTGCAATATAACAATCAAAAAGATATAATTTGGTTTCTATATTTAGACACATATGTTTAACATTGAAAGACATTTTCTACCTTTAGCAGCAGTATTTAGTTGTGTTTAATAAAACTTCCCTGTATAAATATAGAATAATGGAAGTTTTGTTTTTGATACAAGAAATATTGGCGAACAATAATGGGCGAGCCCCTTGTGGGCGAGTCCATTATTGGAGCCAATATTTCTTGTATCAAAAACAAAACTTCTATTATTCTTTTTATTGGTAATTAACTACTTCATTTAATAGAACAAATTTTGGAAATGAATGTTGATTAATTTTCAACAAATCGTGAAATTTACCAGTATTGATTAGTAAAAGAATTTGTACGATCCGGTAAGAATCTCTATAGATGTTTCATTGATTCTGATTGACAAAGTAGGCGTGGCCTAAGGTACTTTTTGCCAATATTTTTGCGCATTCGGGCAGTAGCTAATACTGAAAAATATTTGCTTCGTGAGATCAAAGGAAAATCGTGCAAATTACCGATAATATAGCATAACGCCATGATATAAATACTGATCAACTATTTCAATATTCATACTATTATATGACCATTTCTCATCATTTCTTAATTTACCACCGTTTCTAAACACTACAATCTTAGTTTTAATAATATTAACAGTAAGATGCCATTTTTGGCATTAATTAAACAAAGAGTCCAACATAGATTGCAGACCTGCAACAGTCTCTGAAAATATAACAGTGTCATCTGCATACATTAATAAAAATAAAGATATGTTTTTAATTTCCACTGGAATGCATAAACTTTCAATTAATTCATTTTCAAAGTATTTCTTCGCTTGTTAAAAGAGTTCAATCTGTCGTCAAACCAAGTTTTATCTAGAGTTTTTTGGACATCACATCTATTCTTGAAACGTCGTTTATTAATACAGTAACGTTTTTTACAATACGGTTTGAAAATGTTACAGTACAAATTGGAATCCAGTAGGATCTAGAATCCTCCTAGTACAAATTGGAATTCTAATTTCTACTGGGACAAATTAGAATTCTGATTTGTACTGGACTTAATCCAGTATAGATTGCAATTCCAATTTCTCCTAGGAGAAATTGAAATATTCTAATTTATACTAGTAGGATTCTGGATCCTACTAACTGAAATCATTAGAACCGGTGGCAGAGAAGTAAAACATTATTAGTAATATGTCCCTTCCATTGTTTAGATGATCATTTGATTAAAATATTTATTCCGAAGGAATAAGATTAATTGTCTAATTGTATAAAAGATGTAGATGTTTTGCTTCGAAATATGAAACCTTTGAGCACAGTTTAAACTTTTGATCACTAGTTTTCATAAAGTTAACTTTAAATATGGAAGAAAACATGGAGGTATTTTACAAAAAAATATTGGAATATGATTTTATTTATAAAGATGGCATACTTGCAAACTACTTTTCTGATTCTGATCTTGTTGGCTGAGTTTTTGTTTCCCTTGCTTAAGTGTAGTAGATCCTGTTACTCTACCTGAAATTTCTCACCTTGTCATGTGTAAAAATCGTTCATTGAAAGATGGCAGTATAACAGCCACAGTTTGTCATTTGTCATTCTGTTGTTTTAGTATTTATAAATTAAAGCACATACTTCTCACAACAAAATCAAAAACTTTTTTCAGCTTTGAAAGTCGGTAATATCCAGAATTCTCCTGAACAAAATATCCAGTATTATTCTGGAACATACTAGAAATTCAAAAGGATTCAGAATCCTACCAGTATAAATCAGGATATCTCAATTTCTCCTAGGAGAAATTGGAATTCCAATTTGTACTGGATTAAATCCAGTACAAACTGGAATTCTAATTTGTCCTGGTAGAAATTGGAATTCCAATTTGTACTGAAATAAATCCAGTACAAATCAGAATACTAATTTGTCCCAGTAGAAATTAGAATTCCAATTTGTACTAGGAGGATTCTGGATCCTACTGGATTCCAATTTGTATTGTAACAAATACATTGTTTAAAGTTTCACATAATTTGTCAACTGTATTATCAATATTATTTGTTGTAATTAAAATTGAGCCTATGCGAAAATAATAGACGTGTTATATATTCAAAGAGAATTTTAACCCTGCCTTGCATTCGTAATCAAGCTGATAATTATACATGAAAGTACTTATGCATGCAAAACGCTTAGCTGGCTAAGCGTGAAAAGCTTAACTAAAATTGAAAAAAAAAATTTTTAAAGTGATAATTCAGTGTATTTATGATATTTTTTTTCTTTTTTTTAAACAGTCAAAGTTTTATTGATTCATATATGCAAATTATATCTTTGTACATATAGAAATTCTCAGTATATGTGGTTTTGCTAGTACTTTAGACCATGTATAGACTTTTTTCTAACCTGGCGATTTGCCAAATAAGCTGAACACGATCTGGTTTAGTAATTATATTTTGTTTTAATTTTTCTTGTCTGTTTTTCTCGATGTAGTAATATGTTTTCATGTCTTTGAAACAATATAAATCACCCAATCAGCCATTGAATAATTAATTGTTTTTAGGCGTCATCTATGCACATGTAGAAAAATATTTCGTAGAAATTTGACCACTAATTTTCGAATTTCTTTCTATTTTAAACCTGTTTATTTCCTATGTTACCTGTATGTTAAATCTCCGATTTTGTTACTGCCCTTTTGCAGAATAAGAAAAGGGTTCCCCTCTCGATATGTTATATGGGAGCATATAACTTTCCTATACAGCTGACACTTTGACAGAGATGATGTTTAATATATGAATCTAAAAATCACCTGGCAGAGTTAAAATATAACAGATACCTATATCTTTAGTTTTACATGCCTTTGTTTACTACTAAGATGTTCTTGTTAAGCTTCATTATAGGTGGGATAGGCGGGAAAAGCTCTAACAATGAAAAATATTGATCTTCTATACCTGAGATTATGTTTGAATTGATTACAGCAAAATGCAAAACTTGCTCTGCAATTATGATGTATTTGTGTTAGACAAGGGATTCAATAATTGTTATAAGTTGATTCTCCTCTTCAAATTAAACTGGAATATGTGACTTCTTCTTTGGAAGCAGAAAAAAACTACGAGTTCTAATCAGTCAAATGTCATTCTAAAGCTCAGCTTGTATGTTTGCAGGAGACATAGTAAACCGAGGGCTCCTGATCAAGCTATGCCCAAAACTGAGAAGTGAAATGTGTTGAAGACTATGTTTGAATGATTGGTATAATTCATAACAAAACCTCAAAATATCTAGTACTGATATTCTTTAATTATACCAATTAATGCGCATAATATTCATATTGCATCAATCGATGTGATCGTGTTTGTATTCGAAGCCAAAAATTCGAAAAAAATCTTAATAGTAAAGCAAATACTAAAACCAATCAAGCGTTTAAGTCGACAGATCATTTTATTTAGGCCCACTGACGTGATATTTCGCGTGAAATTCATATTTATATATAGAAAAATATATATAATTATATGACAATGTGTCGGACGGGCACAAATTCATACTAATTTTCCAGATAATATCAAAAGGATTGCAAAGTACTACATTTACCTTGAAAAAATGAAGTTGATTTTTTCTCACAAAGAGTTATCTGTGTATAACTGTATTACTTCCTTTCAAAAGAGAAATTAATGAAGAAACGAATTATATCATGGATAGAATAGCACCATATGCAAATAATTAAAATATCAAAACTCGAAAATGTGAGCAAAGCGCACTTATATCATACCCAGCTCCCCCTAAAAATATCAAATCATATCTTAAAATGGATGATGCACAACATACTGTGAAAGTTTAAATGAATTACTTCAAGTGGTCAAGGCAAAGTAAGTACCCTTTTAGGGACGGACAGACGGACGAACGGACGTAAACGGGGGGGGGGGGGGGGGGTAATATGGTGTTACTTGTTGTTTTGCCAACGTACCAATCTTTATTCTTTTCATACTCTATATATTCTTCTAACAGGATTCCCAGTAAAATCACGTGGTCACGTGACTTAAACATGCGCGATTTGATATTTTATTGTACAATTTTAAAATTCATATATTAATTGTAGGCTGTATTGGAACATATTATATAAAAATTCCAGATGGGCCGGAACACAGCCTTATTTGAAGTGAGATCAAATGTCCACAAAATGTAAAAGTTGTTTCAATTTCAAAATTTTAATAATTTGGTTAAATTTGATGAATTTAACCCTTTTATTCATTTTGAAATTTTGATATAGATTGTTGTTTAAGCTTCTAGAATATTAAAATTTCAAAAAAGTTTTTGAATTTTGAATTGTTAAGTGTTACATGTACCCAAGTTAAAAACAAGTTTGGAATAAATTAAGTTCAAAAGTACGATAAGATTTTTAGTGTTGAATTTAACCTAACTACAAAAAAAATGTCAAAAATATTCGATTTTATGCTATTTTATTGTCCGTCGTGACGTTACAGATTTGAAAAGGTAAATAAAGGTGACCACCAAATATAGTAATAATAAATGAATTTAAAAAAGGTCATACAAATGTTATTTTCTATTTAATATTACGGCATTGTAAATTGAGACATTTGATAATTTCTTTTGATCGAAATTCTGGCATATTTACAATTTTACAGGAAATTAATTTTTAAATGGATTTATTTTCATCAATATCTATATAACTAGCGTTTTCATAATGCATAAAACTTCGGCAATTTTGACACTTTTTAAATCCACATGAAAAAAAATCTCATATACTTGTGTAAATTAGCGGTAACTCGAATTTAGTACCTTAGATTGAATTCCATCAGAGAAAAACTAGGTTTTAATAACTTAAATTGAGTTTTTTTCTTTTTTTGCACTTTCCATCCAAATTTTTGAAAAGTAGACAAAATAATCTCACTACTCTTTACTTCAGATAAAATCGAACACAGCAGTTAATAAAAAGAACGTTTTTGTGGCATTATATATATGGTTAACTTCGTCTTATGTCATCTTCAGCAGCGAGGTTGAAAAACGAAATCGAAGTGAATTTTACTTCGGCTGTTGGCCATTCAAATAATATGTCTCTCAAAGCATATAAAAATCAAAACATATTGAAAACAAAACTTCAGAGTTTAAAGGGAACAAAGTTGGACTAAAAGAAGATATTTCGGTGAGACGGTTTTAGAATTGTTGCACATTTAAGACACGTATTTACCATTTGTAAATCACTTGTTTTTACGAAAAATGTACCACAGTAACACGTGTTCAAAACTGTACTACTGGACCACACGTTTATGTCACAGAAACACATAATGACGTATTCCAAGTTTTACAACAGGACCACATCAAAACATATTCCCAGACTCTCGTTTAGTCGATGCCTCGCTGAAACATCGCCTTATATATTTATCTAAATGGATTTTATTATAGATTATAGTTTCCAACATGACATTTTTGATAAGTTCCATTTATTTGGGGGGGGGGGGGGGTAATTGTTTTTGATTCCACAAAAATTCTGTATGGGCATATATAATTTAATTGACACATTTTTGTCTATTAGTGGACAGGACAACATCGTTTGTACGATTGTATCCAGAGGAGAAAAAGAATTAGTAGATTCATCGAACATTGAGCCAAAGGACTGGGAGAGTATTGCAGAACAGATAAAGGTAACTTGTTCTACTTCTCTGCAAGTGTGTGTTTCGTTTGGTCCTTAAATCCTTTCATTGAGGAAAAAAGCAAAGCAAAAGAGTTTAAGAAATTGCAGTATAAAATGTAACAAAAGTAACACAGACAATCAGTTATGGAGGTATTTTATCCGATTTTTATACCTCGCCACACGTATGTGATACCCCCAGTCGTCTGTCCGTCCGTCCGTCCCCCGATGGTTTCCGACTGATAACTTGTGAACGGTATAACACAGGGTCTTCAAACTTGGTATGCAAGTTGCTTACTACCAAACACAGGCCAAGTTCGATTTTGGATTCAGAGGTCCAAGGGGTTCTGGAGTTATGTCCCTTGAAACTTTGAATTTTTTTCGAATTTTAGGGTTTCCGACTGAAAACTTGTGAACGAAATAACACAATGTCTTCAAACTTGGTTTGTTACTTGGTTTTCACAAAAATCAGGTCGAATTTGATTTTGGGTTAGTAGTTATGAAATGACAATTCTGCCGCAAGACCATTTTCAAGCAGGAATTCTGCATGATACCCCACTCCGGGGGCCCTGGGATGCAAATGAACATTGAGCGAGGCGGGGATGCTGAAAAGTGCGGGCAGGCAAGGACCGAGAAAAAAAATCACCAGGCCATCTAAAAAATTTTCCAAATTTGAATAGTATAAATAAAATCATGCCATCCAAGATTATCATGGATCGCTTCGAAGATTCCGTCTGCGAAGATAGCAGACCAACTTCATCCCACGAAATGCAGAAATTCTGCAATACCCCACTGAAGAAGGGGCATCTTTGCAAGGGCAAACCCGGGAAAGATGGGCTTTGCTGGAGGCATACCCAGCGGCGAGACGATGCCGATCAGCCGATCGGAGGGAAATTTAGGGTGGCCGAGACCATGGGGGAACTGAGGAAAATCGCCAAGGAGGAAGGGGTGAAGGGATATAGCAGGAAAAAT
>MJUU01059082.1:29054-44197 GCA_002080025.1 Modiolus philippinarum | reverse complement strand
CCCGGGAGCTGAGACTGATAGGATCTGGCCAAGCGGAGAGTATCACGATGCTTCTTCTTCTTCTTGGCGATTCGCTTGGCGATCAGAGAGAGCACTAGGGTGATCGTCGCACTCAGGCAAGTGAGGGATCCAAGGGGGAGGGAGGCCGCGGCACCGATTCCGGTCAAAGCCGATCCCATGGTGCCGCTGGTAAGCAATAGACTGCTGATGGAGACCACCTTATCCAATCGCTTATAGATGCGGAGCATGCGGGCATATTTCTGGACCTCGGACTCCAGGAAATCCTCGAATCGGGCATCTACTTTGTCGGTCATTTATCTAGGGGGACCTAGAGAAGCATTCCAATGAGTGGGACGTTCTTGAAGGGGCTATTGGGGCCAAGGATCAATCCGGAGCCGTCGTAGAGCTTACCATCGCGCTTCAAAAGGGAAAATTTTCGCCATTTCCAATACGAAATTTCGGCTACCAGATTTTCTGCTGCAAAATCAGACGCATCGGAAAATCTTTTCCCGCTCGATTTTCGCCAAAATCCGACACGAAAAATCGGCTACCAAGCACAAATTTAGCATCGATGCCAGACTCCTCCGAAAGTCCGCATGCCCCCAGACCCATACCAAAATCCGCAAGGTAGCCAAAATCCGAAATTGCCAAGAAAAAATCGTAAGGGCTTAAAAGAATTGGCTACCAGACGCAAGATGGCAAATATTACCGTTTACCCAGAAATCGACTCGAGGTACGAGCTACCCAGGTCGGAAGTATGCGGCGGCACGAAGGATATATCGAAAATCCTCGGCCAGCTAGCCGTACGGAATTGCGAGACAAGGGTGGGGGATTTGGATTACAACGCCTATGGGACGAGGGGGCACAAAATGGAGCAGCTTACCGAAGCATTCGTGGATAATTTCTGCGTTTCTTTCCCCGTGCCCGAATCCCAGCTGGAAAAGGTGCCAAGCAAAAGCGGCCTTCGCCAGGTCCCCAAAAATAAGCTTTGCGCCGTGCAGAATTCCCTTTTGCGGCAAATCCTAAGACTTTTTGGTCCCGAAGCCCCCACCAACCACGTAAAGGCCCAAAGCAACAAGCTAGGCCAAAAGCGCCAGCAATTTAAGGTCGCATGCCACGACGAAAGATTGGAGGACGTGCTAGCCATGCTCGCCGACCCATCCTTTTACCAGCAGGGAATGGAGCTGGACGACGTGGACGTGACCATCGACTATGCAGGAAGCTTTAAGAGGGCCGAAGTCCGCGACCATATGCTGGCTAACCACGGATTCCGCATGGAAAGTGGCAAATCGGCACGAAGGAAAAGGGCTAATGCTGCCAGCCGCCCCACCGGCCCCGACGCGGATTCCGCAGTGCCCGACGACGAGGCAGAAGAGGAGGAAGAATCCGGCTGTGCTGGCATAATCCTCCGAAATACCAGCTCCGTCGGGACCAATTGCCTTACCTACATGGAGACGTATAAGGGCCAAGCCGTGCGCAACAAAATCTACGACAAATTCGTGCAAAGCTTGGAAAGCGGAAGCGTCCGTGGGACATTCGGCAACCACCTTTGGGATTGGTGCAATAATACGGGCAGCCGGCTTCGAGGAGCCATCTCCCGCTGCCTCTCCCACGGCCTAACGAGGGTCGAAGCCACTTTTTACGGCCGCGTCCCCACCATCGACGACGTGCACCATATCCTTTCCAAATGGACGCAAGATTTCCTGCCTCCCCACCTATGCTTTTCCACCCCCATCGAGCTGCAATGGAAAATCCTTGCCGAAAAGATCCATTCGACCTCCATTTTTTACTGCAAAGAGTCGCGAGACATCCTCGTCTCCTACTGGGTCAACCAATATACGGGCAAAGTGGGTGGGGTCTACAAGAAAGTCGAGGAGAAGGAGGGCAGCGAGACGCCCATCCTCGATCGGACGCTGCTTTGGATGGCCAGCGAGCTTACTTTCGCCAAGCCCGTGCACGTATATTACTTATCGCTAGACGAAGAGCACGATACGCTTGCATGCGGCGCTCGATCCTTCCGGAAAGTCGGCCACGGCACGAAAGGCGAGCCAGAGGATATCCGTACGAGACTGGTGGATAAGAGCTCCCTGCATAAGTCCACTGCCCGTCCAAGGAAAAGTGCCTTACTTTCGCATGCTAAGCCGGAAGAGAGAGGGCTTCCTCCTTGCAATGGCATCGAATTTTATATCGCCACCGAAAAGACGAATTTGGCCAGCCGTCGTCGCTACCACTTTGCCGAATCGGAAATTTTCGTGGAGCCCACCCTTATCATCGATAGCATCGCTGCCAATGGTCGAGCATGCAATGCCGTAGCAATCGAAGAGCGACGCAAATATATGGATCGAAAGACCGAGCAGCGGAAAAAGAATTGGGCCATGCAGCTTTACCTGCGGCTTGCAGAAGAGGAGACGACCGCCCGCAAGAAAGCCATGTACGAAGGACTTAACCAGACGCGGCCGAAGCGATTCGAAAAAGACGACGTCGGTAAATCTTTCGTGGTCTCCGCCATCGGCACTTGCAATGGCGATATGGCGCCTACTATACGCTGCTTACCGATAAGGGCACTTTTACTGCCGACTGCCGATCCGCCGACCGAATCCCAAATATTTTGGAGCTCCTTACGAAGGAGACGCAAAATGGCCGCACCGTCCATAGCCTCGGTGGCATGGAAATTTATTAGGTCGTCGTCGATGCATGGATGCTAAGCGCGAGCCGAAATTATTACGCGAAGACGAAGCTGGTGGCCAGCACTACGCTGCGAGGATTGGATTCTGGCGATATCCTTACCATGCCCGAGCCAGCCGCTTCCCTCGATTCCCTCCCCGAATCCCAAACTCTTCGCCAAATCCCATGGTTCGGCAAAAATAAGCTACTCGTCCGATTGGAATCCCTAGCGGTAGGCACAGCAATCGAAGTCGTAGGTATGTGCTCCCAAAAGATTAACGGTCGCGAAGTGGATATTTATCTAGGCGCCGACGGCAGACATTATCGTGGCTCCTACTTTTCGACTCGCGAGATGGCGCAAGCAGCCCCCAAGGAAAGATTTAGTCTCGTATTTGGAGGGCTTCGGATTACCCCCACCAAAAAGAAGGAGATGGCCGTCGAAATCGTAAGATCCGAGGAGTGCTAAGACGTCCCCACCGATCTCCTCCCATAGCCCCATAGCCCCCTCCGTCGTCCATACTTTTCGCATTCTGCCCAGGCGGGATGCAAAAAGTGCGGAAATAAATGGTTTTACCTAATTCTTTGCTGCAAGCTGTCGAAAGGCGGGAAGAAGCCGAGCGCCAAGCCAATACCAGCGAATCCATTGCCGATCGATGCATCCCACGCACGAAGGAAAATCTCGAGACGAATAATTCCAAAATCTTGCTCGATCTTTGCGACGATCCTCCTCCTCCTTCGAAGCCAAAGGAAGAAAAATCTAGGCCTCCCCCTCTTAGGATTACCGTGGATCTAGTGCATCCGGAGCTCCTCCCGCCAGCCGAAATCCTCGAGGGACCTATTCCTTCCGTGCAATCCTCCCATGCGATATTGGACCTGCCCACCCCTTCCCCTCCAAACGCTTCGCCGAACGCTTCGCCGAACGCCCCTCCAAACGCCTCTCAATCGCCGAACGCCCGTCCAAACGCCCCTCCAAACGCTCCTTCCAACCATACTTGCTCCCTGGCTAATCGGGGCTGCGGCCAAAAGTGGCAATTTACCAATGGCTTGCAGCATGGTCTTACCATACGTCTTTGGCCGGATCGTTCCTAATCTTCGTCGCCCCATGGAATTTTAATCGTCTGCTTCGTAATCCTCCTCATTTTTCCGGATCCCAGCTTCGATTAGCTTGCTATCGATCGAAGGATCGTTTACCAAAAATCTTCCCACGTAATTTTCTTCCCCGCCGTCGTAGCAAAGGGTCTCCGGCCACTTGTTCATGTCGAGCCATAGACTATATTTCCCGTAATCGTCCTCCACTTGGATCGGGAAGGAATAATCTTCGTCGGGATTTGGCTCTTTTGGCGGCAGCAGGCATAATGGTTCCCCGTCGCAATAGCAAGCAATATTTCGCTCTTCTGGCAAAGCTGTGGAAAAAGCGGACATTCTTTCGTCGTCGAGCATATCGGCCACGATCTCCCTCTTGTCCCTCTTGCAATCTTCGTCGCATTCGTCTTCCGAGCATTCGCAGGGAATATCGAAATCGCACTCGCAATAGTCGTAGACCCTCCCACTGTTAAGCGGACATTGCCAATATAATCCTTGGACCCGTGGCACGGCTGGCGGACCTCTCGGCCTTTTTGTCCCCAGCGCCTCGGCAATTTCTTTGGGCATGGCACTTACGATGTCGTAGGAGTCTTCCAAGGCTTCCAGCGTATCCCCATCTAGCTTATTGCTCCTGTAAAATTTCCCATAAAACATTTCTGTGGCGATGGCGGCGGCATGTCGATCCTTCTGCCTCGTCTTCGCGTGCTGCCTCAAATGGTCCCATAAGTCGCTCAAAAATATCCCGATCAAGGCGTACGTGCGAGGGGTAGGACTGGGGGGATCGTACTCCTTTCGAATCTGCCATACCGGGTGGGGCTTTTTCTGCTCGAAATTATATGCAGGAATATGCTCCAAGGCTGGCAGGTACTTTTGGATCAGCGATTTGCTAAGGGTATTATATTTATTTGGCATTTTGGCACTCGTCCGGCAATTTTATACTAGTCTTATCTCTGTAGGATTTGGGGGTCTGGCGAAGATGCTAAATTTGTGCTTGGTAGCCGATTTTTCGTGTCGAATTTTGGGGGAAATCGGGCCGCGAAAGATTTTCCGATGCAATCGTTTTTGCAGCAGAAAATCCTGGTAGCCAAAATTTCGTATTGGAAATGGCAAAACTTTTCCCTTTTGAGAGATACTGCTGATTAGATTTCTTGCTCAGCATAAATCCGGTGCTCCGGACGAAAGCTCCTTGCAAGGGGTCCTTCTCTTTGTTCAGCGTGGGGCAGGCCCATACCTTGATGATCTCCCCTTCTCGATTTTTCAAAGTGAGGATTTTGCTTTTGCCGAATTTTCCCTCCACTTCCGCCACCTCTGAGATCTTATAGATCACCCCTGTGGGCAAATTCTTCCAATTGAGGGCTTCCTGATTCTGATCCTTCATCTTTTCCTGGAAGGCATCTTCGCTGATGAAGTCGTCATCTTGGGAGATTTCGAAAGACATAATTCTTGTATTTACCCAATGCTCAATAGGAATGCTGTCCGTTTGCATTTTGCCCTCGGGGTGGGATTTTTTATGCAGGATTTTGCATGAGTGCGGCAGAATCCCCCTTTTGATACTACTGAGGTATGATTTTCCATTATATATGACGTTTAAATAGCAACTTCAAGTACAAATCATTGATGGGATGACCGCCAATGATCGTTTAGTGCCAGACAACTATATAGAAACGTCATTGAAAGCTAACTATTACCTTAACATTACAACATCTGTTGGGTCAATGTTGTAGTTAGAGCTCATGCTAGTATAAAGTAATCACTACGATTATAGTTTTCAAAACAAAATCTGAACTATAGATTATCTTTACTTTGTTAAATATTGAACTGAATTCTCATTTTTAACTTGCATGTTCTTATCGTTACAGTGGTGAATCGTTTTTTACTGTATTTTATAATTTTTATTTTTATATTTTGCTTTATATTTTTTCTTTATTATTCTTTTATATTTTGTTTGTTTAAATGCCAAAAATACGATAGGATACATAATAGTTCAAGCTTCAGCACCTTTTCATACCTTTCCTTGTGATTTTTTTTTCTCCATTGGTGCGTCTTTAAAATTAGTGAGAAGGAAATCATCAGTTTAAAACGAATAATCCGAGCACAATCTAAAGACCGGAAAAACAAAGAAACAAAGACATAACATGATTATGTTACAGAAAAGAAAAATAAGGACACTCACACGTGTGAAGAGGAACAACACGGACTCAATAAAAAATCGTGGGTAAGATCACATGCATCCCTAAAGTAAGCATCTCCTGCTTTTTATAAGACACCCGCCGTGCTGAACATGTTCAGAATTCATAAGTTTAACTATGTGTCTATTAAAAATAAAAGAAATTGATACACATTTCTTCATTTTAAAAGATTTTTCAAAGAAAATTAGAATACGAAAAAAAGATTTCAATTGATGCTTATGAAAGCTTTTGATAAATTACAGAATAATACTTGAAGGTTAAACAGCCTCGTAATGAGCATTCCAATTTTCTTTAACTAGCTGTTGGTATACCGAGTATAACTCTGTAACATTTAGTTTAAATTCATTTACATTCTTTGGCATGGTTCGCTTTGCCTTAAAAAGGTATGGCTAGTCTCATAATTTTGCGAATGCATTAAAACTTCTCCAAGTTTTAACAAGTCATATATGATATTATAACAAATTAATTCAAATGCATTTTCATATTTTTAGACAAAAGTGTCAACCAATGAACCTATCATTTGAATGCAATTTTGACATTTTTCTTGGTTTTAATTCGTTGTAAAGGACCTCCAGAACCAAATTTAACTAATTGACATTTGGAAAGGGAAATGTTTGTATACTCTTGACAAAAAAATTGCTGTGCTGTTGGGTGTCCTTCGAATAGTACCGTTTTTCGAAACACTGTAAATTGATCAACTGTTGTCTTTAATTTAGCTGAAATTGCACTAGCATTTTAATATCAATTGCCTTTTCTTTATATTATCTTGTTAAAACAAATTATATACCTGACTATTACACGAAAAGCCCAACAATTGATACAATGAATGTGTTCTTATCTCTTTGTAATGTTAATGTCTTGAAGAAATTATGTTTGTTTTTGAGACAATTATAAAAGAAAATCTTATAATCATGGATTCTTATTGCTAATGCCTTCGGTCACTCTGATTTTCGTTTCCATAAAATGACATGTGATTCATTTATCCACCATACTTGTTATGAAAATTTGGACGAATGACACAGATGGACCCAAGTTTACTTGTTGTTTTAAGAATACTTTTTTTTCTTTCCACTTGTTTATTATGTGTCTTATTAAAAGATAACGATTTTGTATTCTATACTTATATTCAAAATATCATTCATATTGATCTTTCTGTACAATAGAGTCACAATCATTAGCGTATCAAGGTTTGGAAATTATTTGTTTGGACTTTTCAATGCCATTCTCATTCCAGATGTGACTGTTTTGTTTCTATAGTAGCTACAATATATGTCCTTAATGATTAAGGGATGAAACACTACTACATCTATTTTGTATAATGTATAATACAACGGCAGTAGAATACCGAAGGAACAAAGGGGCGACATTCACAAAAATCGAAGTCCAAAGACAGGGCAAAAACGAGAACACAGAAAACAATGACGCCAGACACAAAAACAATGACGCCAGACAGACACAAAGCACAGAACCAGAAACCACAACATTCAGAACAAAGGCACTCACAGTGTGAACTCCAGTGAAACCGAGAGTGACATCAGGTGCTCCGGAAGGGTGAGCATGTCCTGCTCTGTTAACAGCACCCGTCACAAGGTGAGTGAGACATATATGTTTTTGATGGATCTGTTAGATAGCTGATTGGTTAATGTCTTTTGCTAACCCTGAGACAAAACCAATTAAAAATCATGGTACGTGTAATTTCTCTAACCCTCAAACAGTACCATGTTAAATTTTGAAAAAAGGCTCTTGTAAATCATCGAGTATTCCAACATGTACAAGGACAAATCGGTACCGCAAACATAACCAACAAAGACAAAACTAAAATATAACAAGACAACACAAAGAACTAAAGCACCCACAGTGTGAACTCCCATAAAAACCGAGAGCGACATCAGGTGGTCCGGAAGGGTAAGCATGTCCTGCTCTGTTAACAGCACCCGTCACACTGTGAGTGATTCAATCCGGGAAAATGTCAAAGTCGGTAGTCAAATCCGGGAAGACGTGAATCCAGCTGAAAATGTCCACTCTCACCCGGGACACCGACACGTCACATCTTTCAATGACGCTATGGCGACGGCCACAGAATCTCTTGAGGGATGAAATTAACAAAGGTTGAACAAATCCCTGACCAAGCAGCCCCTGGGACAGTGCCTTTGCTCTGTTCAAAAAATCACTGTACAAACTACAAGCTCGACAGTAACGAATCAACTGTGAAATGTACACTCCATAGGCTGGAGAGGTAGGTACACTGCTGCCAAGAAAGGGAAAGTTCACAATGGGGAAATTAAAACCATCACGCCTGTCATACAGCTCAGACTTCAAACGTCCACCCTCGTCAATATACAATAAAAGATCTAAGTACGAAGCTGAAGTAGGTGTTTCAGTTGTTTCTTTAATTTCAAGCTCATTTGGATAGATCTGATGTAAATAATCCTTAAATTTAGGATTATTAAGAGAAAGCACATCGTCTATGTAGCGGAAGCTGAAATTAAAGGACTGGGCTAAATGTTTTTGTTTTCTTTGAATAAGCCCTTGTAAAAACTTGGCCTCGTACGAGTANCGTTTTTCGAAACACTGTAAATTGATCAACTGTTGTCTTTAATTTAGCTGAAATTGCACTAGCATTTTAATATCAATTGCCTTTTCTTTATATTATCTTGTTAAAACAAATTATATACCTGACTATTACACGAAAAGCCCAACAATTGATACAATGAATGTGTTCTTATCTCTTTGTAATGTTAATGTCTTGAAGAAATTATGTTTGTTTTTGAGACAATTATAAAAGAAAATCTTATAATCATGGATTCTTATTGCTAATGCCTTCGGTCACTCTGATTTTCGTTTCCATAAAATGACATGTGATTCATTTATCCACCATACTTGTTATGAAAATTTGGACGAATGACACAGATGGACCCAAGTTTACTTGTTGTTTTAAGAATACTTTTTCTTTCCACTTGTTTATTATGTGTCTTATTAAAAGATAACGATTTTGTATTCTATACTTATATTCAAAATATCATTCATATTGATCTTTCTGTACAATAGAGTCACAATCATTAGCGTATCAAGGTTTGGAAATTATTTGTTTGGACTTTTCAATGCCATTCTCATTCCAGACTGTTTTGTTTCTATAGTAGCTACAATATATGTCCTTAATGATTAAGGGATGAAACACTACTACATCTATTTTGTATAATATGATAATAACATTGTGTTTAGCAATGACTATGCCAAAATAGTGGTCAGGGTTGAATACACATAGTGCACTCCCCTCCGGGTCGTGCACTATGGCCTCAACCCTGACCACTATTTTGGCATAGTCATTGCTAAACACAATGTTATTATCATTATTATGCTGACTGTGTCATTTATTTTCTTCTTTTTAGTTCAATTTCCAAGTTATTAAATAGCTGTATTTTCATCTAGTTACTGTCAGTTTAAAATTCCTATATTTTGAATAGTTGCAGAGGGTCGTTGCATAATGTAATGGAAATTTGAAAAATAACTTTTTATTGCGGATCTCAAAAATTCATTTATTTCATGATATAAAATGAAGAGATAAGTAAAATGAATGGTCATAAGTAGGGTAAAAACATTTATTTTATAAGAATTATTAACAAATTAAGGTTGATTTCTATGACAGTAGACCCCTACAGGTAAAATTTTCATTACTATTTGATTGACAGTACTGTAGCTCCGCCTTCAAAGTCACGTGACAGGCATAGTGCATGGCTGTAGGTATACTATGCCAAAATAGTATATCAGACACTATTAATGCAGATTCTTACAGGAAGCATAATAATGTATAATAATAACAACTGTCATTGTATAAAGTAGTTTTCTTTTATCTCATTCTAAGAGCTTGGGGATATACAATTGTATGACGATGGATATTAAATGAAGTATGAGTATTTCGCTTCTGAAACATTTGTTATAACATGCAAATGACCTTTGGCTTCCTATGGGGTCAGAAGATGTCAATTAAAATGATCTTTAGATATCAATATAATTGACTTGATGTAAATTGCCAATAGACATGAAACTTAATAGACTTTAAAAAAAAGTTTTATAAATAAGCTGATTAAAGAAAAACAAATCTGTGTGAATATGTCTCCCCTTTTAACAAGCAAGGTTATAGCAAAATGCGATATAAAAGGTTTTTTTTTCTTTTCTTTTTATGTGTTATTTTTTTTAAATATGAAGTTATCAACTATATATTTGCAAGGAGTTTATACATATAAACTAAGCCCATATTATAAGCAAATTCTCAATAGTATAAAATGGATGATTTAATCGGTATATCTTGAATCATAAAAACTTCGCAATAATTATATCAATTATTTTTATTTCGAAAGCATTCATTTAAGGCGACCGTAAATTGACATATATAAAATAAACTTTACTCCATAGTCTTTCATTCACCATTTACGACTGGAGTTTGTCTCTCCTGTATTGTTGATAGGGTCTCTAAGTCTGGTACAAATTTGGAACTTCCAGGTACATAACTTGTACCCGGAAGTTTTATTTTCAACAAAAATATATGACGTTTCAAGCAAAAACATTGGACGTCATTACAGCGATGGAAACGTTCAACATTCCCAAAATAGCGCTCATCGTGTGAATCGTATGCGTTCATCGTGTAGACCGTTTGCGTTCATCGTGTAAGTCGCGTGCGCTCATCGTGTATCGTGTAACATGTAACGTCCATTGCGTGTATCGTGTAGCGTGCGTTTACTCGTTTCATGTAAATTTCGCATTTTATAGATAGGTTTGCCAGTTTTCTACACAACACGGTTGTTTTATTTCTATTTTTTTAAAAACTCGAAATATACCCTTTTTTACAACCGCCGCTTTTACAAGAAGAAGATAAAAATATTTCAGATTAAGTATCACTGGCGATTTTTGTCACAAAACCATTTATTGTTTAGGAAAGCAAACCTTTATTTAATCAACTTGAAATATTTGATTTTAACAATGCAGGTTTATATCCGGCATTTCAATATAGAAGAACAATGAAAGTCGAATCAGATGAATGTATGATATAATAGAAAGTTTTAGCATTGCGGACACGGGTGCAGACACTGGTATATAATATAAAATAGAGACAAAGTGTCCTTCCTTTTATATTTATGGTTAAATTATATGAAGTTTTAGCATTGCCGACACCGGTATAGCATAAAATAGTGAAAAAATGCACTTTCTTTTATATTTATGGTTCAATTATTTGAAGTTTTAGTATTGCGGACACCGGTATAATATAAAATAGAGAAAAGGTGCCCTTTCATTTATATTAATGGTTAAATTATATGAAGTTTTAGTATTTCGGACACCGGTACAATATCAAATAGAGAAAAGGTGCCCTTTCTTTTATATTTATGGTTAAATTATATGAAGTTTTAGTATGCGGACACCGGTATAATATAAAATAGACATGGAGAAAAAGTGTCCCGTCTTTTATATTTATAGTTAAAATATATGCAGTTTTGTTATTGTGGACACCGGTATAATATAAAATAGAGAAAAAATGCTCTTTCTTTTATATTTATGGTTAAATTATATGAAGGTTAAGTATTGCGGATACGGGTACAATATAAAATGGAGAAAAAGTGCCTTTTCTTTTATTTTTTTGGTAAAATTATAGGAAATTTTAGTATTGCGGACACTGGTATAATATAAAATAGAGAAAAAAGTACCCTTTCATTTATATTTATGGTTAAATTATATGAAGTTTTAGTATTTTGGACACCGGTATAATATAAAATGGAGAAAGAGTCCCCTTTCTTTTATAGTTATGGTTAAATAATATGAAGTTTTAGTATTGCAGACACCGATATAAAATGGAGAAAAAGTGCCCTTTCTTATATATTTATGGTTAAATTATATGAAGTTTTTGTATTGCGGACACTGGTATATTATAAAATGGAGAAAAGTGCCCTTTCTTTTATATTTATGGTATAATTATATGAAGATTTAGTATTTCGGACACCGGTTTAATATAAAATAGAGAAAAAGTGCCCTTTCTTTTAAATTAATGGTAAAATAATATGAAGTTTTATTATTCCGGACACCGGTACAATATAAAATGGAGAAAAAGTGCTCTTTCTTTTGGTTAAGCTACATGAAGTTTAAGAATTGCGGACACCGGTATAATATAGAATAGAAAATATGTGCCCTTTCTTTTATATTTAGGGTTAAATTATATTAAGATTTAGTATTTCGGACACCGGTATAATATAAAATGGAGAAAAGGTCCCCCTTTCATTTATGGTAAAATTATATGAAGTTTTAGAATTGCGGATATCCGGTATAATATAAAATAGAGAAAAAGTGTCCTTTCTTTTATATTTATGGTAAAATTATATAAAGTTTTAGTATGCGGACACCAGTATCATATAAATTTGAGAAAATGTCCCTTTTCTTTCATAGTTGTGGTTAAATTATATGAAGTTTTAGTATTGCGGACACCGGTATAATATAAAATAGAGAAAAGGTGCTCTTTTTTATATATTTATGGTTAAATTATAGAAAGTTTCAGTATTGTTTAAATGTAATGTTTCTTTTCTCAGGTAATTATGGCTGACTTTTCAGTATCTTACATTAATATATATTAGGACATTTTTATTTAACTTTAATTATTTATGTTTTTACTTTGTTTATTTTAGTTTTTTTCTGACAAAATTATCAAATTTAAAGTTTTTGCCGACCCTATTCTGATATATTGTACGACAAAAGTGGAGACAGTTGCCGTGAGGAAGTTTGTAACACTGATATCAAAACTGCTGTTTCATATGAAAAACCGATTATTTTCTTTTGTCCAAATTAACTGTGGTTTTATGTATCACATTGTAAATTACCATTTTATTTATATTGTAAAATTTCAAGATTCTCACTTTTTTTTTTTCATTTCGAGTTCGTTTCATGAAAATATATAAGATTATTTAACCGACACGGTGCACGTTACACGGTACACGATACACAGTACACGATACACGATTGAAAACTTCTGTATCATTCATTGTGCGAATCTTGTGCGCTCAACGTGTGAATCGTGTGCGTTCATCGTGTGAATCGTGTGCGTGTTTGTAGGGAATGTTGAACGTTTCCATCGCTGTATACTGCAACGTCATATTTTGGAGGGAAACGTTTTCTATTTTATCGTGATATCTCGGTGTCACATGACGAGACTTATAGACCATATTCCCAGAGCGAGAGATGTATGCTCTCTATTTATTTCAGATATAGTGTACTTGTTCGTGAGAGAATTTCTCATATGGATATACTGTCATACTTTCAAATTTTGGCTTTTTTATTTTGTAATTTCGAAATGTTATTCTGACCACCTGTTTAAAGTTCCCACGTCTTACTGTTTTATAATGCTAAGTTTTCATACAATTGATTTGATGAGTGCCCTGCGTATATCTGTGTGTTGTGATCGTCCACTAGTTTTAGGACACTGGTGCATTTGTCTGGCAACGGATGACAGAAATTGTAAGAGCGCTTTGCCAGTTTAATTTATATTTGTTGGCAATCCCCCACCCATGGCATGAGAAAACATGGATGTACCGTTCTTCGACAATAAGCAAAGAATTCCACTCAAACCGGTGCTAGGCGCTGTCTTGGACTTACTATGAGGTATGAGCTTCATGGTGACTTCAAGGTGAAGAACAATAAAATCGTTGTTCATTTGCTTGTTTTACCATATATTTGGAGAGACTTTGTTTCAGGTTCATTTACTCCAAAACCTTTCATTCACCATTTGTTGTATCTGCCTTTGATTCTCGTAAAATGAGACTTCAAAATTCTGTAATTATTTAAAATCGTATGAAGTAGTGATATGATAATATGTATCCGCAGGTTTCCGGGTGGGTCCGGGATTTGTTGCCGGCTGTGGAAGGGACATGCTTTTCGCTGGTGGTTTGGCGGATGCCGTGAGTTTGGCGATCATGCTTGCACTTTCGGAGTGCCTAATAACGCCTCAGTTTTTATGGGGTTGACACTGCCAGTGCTGTTATTTTGTGGCGTTCTTGTTTGTTTTGTATTGTCGTGCTGTCTCGATTCGTGTCGGATGTCGCTTGCCGTGGTTTTGGATTTTTTATTTTTGATTTACCTCTTTCCTTATTTGTGCTTCGGTGTGTGTTTGCCGATGCATGTTGTTATCATACTTTTATTTTCAATACACAATATTTGTTTAACTAAGAGGATACTTATTCAGACAGACAGAAAGACGACGACTGACTGATTTTAAATCATTTTATAAGAAAAAAAGAAGTTTCAAACAAGGTTGGATCGATAACATAAAAAAAACAAGAATTGAGTTCAGACATTCATGACAGTTTTAATAATAAAGCTAGTTTTCTTTCATAAACAATTAACATTTATGTATAACACTGAAAGGATACGGAGTACATACACATAAGACAAAGTCTATATAGATATATGGTAAAAATTGAACGAAAGGATACGGAGTACACACACATGAGACAAAGTCTATATAAATATATGGTAGAAATTGAACGAAAGGATATGGAGTACACACACATGAGACAAAGTCTATATAGATATATGATAGAAATTGAACGAAAGGATACGGAGTACACACACATTAGACAAAGTCTATATAGATATATGGTAGAAATTAAAGGAAAGGATACGGAGTACACACACATTAGACAAAGTCTATACAGATATATGATAGAAATTGAACGAAAGGATACGGAGTACACACACATTAGACAAAGTCTATACAGATATATGATAGAAATTGAACGAAAGGATACGGAGTACACACACATTACACAAAGTCTATATATATATATGATAGAAATTGAACGAAAGGATATGGAGTACACACACATTAGAAAAAGTCTATATAGATATATGGTAGAAATTGAACGAAAGGATACGGAGTACATACACATTAGACAAAGTCTATATAGATATATGATAGAAATTGAACGAAAGGATACGGAGTACACACACATTAGACAAAGTCTATGCAGATATATGATAGAAATTGAACGAAAGGATACGGAGTACACACACATTAAACAAAGTCTATATATATATATATGATAGAAATTGAACGAAAGGATATGGAGTACACACACATTAGACAAAGTCTATATAGATATATGATAGAAATTGAACGAAAGGATACGGAGTACACACACATTAGACAAAGTCTATATAGATATATGATAGAAA